>JASDQU010103027.1:18203-30047 GCA_032191745.1 Picea mariana
TATTTAAAATAACATATTAATAGTTCACAAAAAGGTACTTTTTGATATCAAATATCTTTATATCTTAACCTATTTCCTTATATCTTAAAAAATAACTATTTATATACAATATATAAAATATTTAATATTTAAAAATATAAAATCTTTATTTAAAATTACCTAATCCCAAAACATTAAAAAAAAAATTGATGTTTACCTAATTATTTAATATGGAAACATTCAACATAACAATTTACTTAATATGAAAACATTCCACATAAAAATTGATGTTTGTTTATTTACTTAATATGAAAACAATTAACATAGATTTGTGTGTTTCCCTAATCAAATTCTTAATCAATTATTCTACTTAATAAATGGAAACATTCAACATAATACCTAACCACTTAATGTGGAAACAATCAACATAAAATTTGATGAACTTTCCTAATCACATTCTTTGATATTTGCCTCATAAAACTTTCAACATAAAAAATGATGTTTGCCTAACCATATTCTTAATCAATTATTGAGGTGTTGCCTTAAAGTTGAGACTAACATGAAGGGTCAACATAAAGAATGATGTTTGCCTAACCATATTCTTAATCAATTATCGAGGTGCTGCCTTAAAGTTGAGATTGACATGAAAGGGACACGAAAAATCATAACATATATATATATATATATATATATATATATATATATATATATATATATATATATAAGAGAAGCAGATTATGATTTTTTGTTAGTGATTTTTATAGATATAGATTAAATGGGTAGGTCAAATATTTTTCATGGTTTATAAAAAACAAATTTGTTATTAATGGATTTTGAAGTTGAATGGAGAGAACAACAATTTCTCCTCTTAACTATTGAAGATAAATCCAATTGAAAATCAAATTTGATTTGAGTATGATGAAGATGATGATGGTTATTAATGTCTATTAAGACTAACTTTGATTTATTGAACCTTAAGAAAAGAAGGTAAGGAATTACTTGGTTTACTTTAAAATGTTATTATTGTACTCAAACAAATTGAATAGAAACATACCTGAAATATCATAGTTTTGATGAGTTAAAAGGTTAGGAAGGCCAATATTGTTTGAAATGAAGATCTAGTGTGGATGTAGCCAGGACATTTTAAGAGAACGTGTTTTTTATCTTCAATCTCTTAGTGCCACAAAGACAACAGATTCTTTTGACCCACAAAGTTTCAAAAATTGTCCAACAACTTGTTTCGCTGTGGAATTACGTCTTGTTTCACTATGGAATTCATGAGAGTTTGTTTTTATTATAGACACTAATTAAAACAAAAATATATTTTTGATCTTTTAGATTAGGGTTAATCACCTCCTTATAATATTTTAATTTTCTTTTAAATTGTAATTCTTTATCACACCACAATATCTTTTTAAATTTATATGTAATAATATTTTTAATATTATTGATATTTTACAAAGTGGTCTCTTCTTCAATTCTCAACGATTTAGCAAAAACTTAGCATCTTTATACCAGTTTTGCTTGAGTCCCAAATAATTTTACCTAAAATTTGAAAAATGGTAAAAATTATGTTGTAAAAAACCTATTATCTTTTTCCATATTATTTATCATATTATTATACATTAGATATCTAATTATAATTATATTTTAAATAAAACAAAAACTCATTCATATCAACATGTAACATCACCCTAAAAATTACATACAAATACTTACTTATAATCATAACTATACTAATTATTTTATACATATGAGAATGAAAATGGATTGTAAATAAAACAAAAACTCATTCATGTCAACATGTAACATCACCCTAAAAATTACATACAAATACTTACTTATAATCATAACTATACTAATTATTTTATACATATGAGAATGAAAATGGATTGACTCACTCTCATAATTATATATATAAAAAAATCATAACTATACTAATTATTTTATACATATGAGAATGAAAATGGATTGACTCACTCTCATAATTATATATAAAAAAAATATTGAAAAAACCAATATGTAAAATATGATAAAAAAAAATTATTTACATTTTTTTCTCTTAAAAAGAAACAATTTAATAAAGTGTTCACTCCTTTAATGATGCCATAAAAATGCAGCCACCCCACATCATCTCCTCATGGAGTAGACCCCACATCATCTCCTCATGGAGTAGAGTAGAGATGCTTCATTATTAAAAGTGCAAAGTGCCCCACAATTCTATTTATGCACTTACTACAAATGCTTCCTTACTTTGGAGAGATGTATAAATGCCACGTGTAATTGAACCTCTTTATCTTTTTGGTCGGTTGTTGTGTCATGCATGGTTGTTGTTTATCATAGAGATAGCTTAACAAATTACGCAATGCATTTAATTCTTATTAGGGAGACGAAGGAAATAAATATATTTTATTAAATTGGATATAATTTTAGTTTAAATTGGTTATAAATTGATTTTTGGGTTAGTTTAAAATAAGATGAAGGAAAATTGAAATTTTTACTTTAAATCTAGTAAAAAAATATTTTAGATTGATAAAATTGTAAAAAATTTATTTTGGATTGATGAAATTGGAAATATCAAAAGTCAATATTGTATAATTTGGTTGTAGTAGGTGTATTCGAGGGTGTTGAATTCATTTTTGCATTAAAAAACAACATTTTCATCAAATTTTAAATTGTAATTTTGGTGGTAATGACAGCTTGACGCTCGAGAAGGTGGACGCAACAAATTGAGTAGCTTGAAGGCGAGTTGGAAGACACTTACAATCCAGTTTTTACCCTTCAGATCCGATTCAATAGCATTTCGTCCCATTCGCTCACTGTGTTAGAGGAATATGTCAAGCATGAGCAAGACATTTCACAATTGAAGGATGAATGTCATGCCCTCTGCCAACAGATTGAAGAAATGAAAATTCAACCTCAACAAGGAGTAGAATCACCAATTCAAGAAGTAACAGAACAATCTGAAGCAGCCTCATCCCATGCCATGGCTCCAGAGCCATTAGACCTTAATGCACCATCTCTAGAAGCAAAAAAACGACAATTTGATGGCCACACCAACTAAACTCTTTAGTCTATATGTTTCATTTTGTATACTTATACTAGGGTTTTTTTTATAGATTATATAAGGGGAATTTTTTTGGCATGGAGGAATATGGGATTTAAGAATTGTTGAACATAGCAGATATAGTGGCTCTATTTACAAACTGTGTAGAAAGTTCAGTTTTCAATTTTGGACTGCTTATAACTCTCTGGCGTTCTTGAACGTTGTTTTATATTAATAATATTCACCCTTTTCTTGTTAAAAAAAAATTGCAATTTTGGCAAAGATTGCTTGGTCTGATTCCGATGATGGAAAATAAAAAAAGGTTGAAAACATAAAATGTTTAATCTTCTTTAATGTTTATGCGGTACAACAAAGTTTACATTATGTATGCCATTTTTTAAGAGAGTAAAGCAATAAATTATGATAATTAGAGTTAGTGGTGAAATTGCAAGATTTAATACATGGACTTGGATTTCTCAATTGGATCTAGTCCTTGTCGCATCAAGGGATAGTTTCCCCATTGACTCTACTCTCAACCATCTACATATTTCTTTCATCATTTTCTTAGGCAACCTTGTTACGTACCTCTCACTTGACCCACCTAAAATGTTGATTCCTATTTTGTGACATGCAAATTCATCTTCTCCTAGTTTCAAGTATGTGGCACAATGTAGGAGAACGTGTTGCTCAGTTTTCACCTCCCTATTTCCCAATATTTGGCATAACCTTTTCTCCCACAACTCCTTGGATTGTTCCCATCTTCATATTTCACATCCCAACCTATGTGGATTGGTTCTTAGTTGTGCTATTACTTGTTTTTCATGCCATGTGATGTTAAGCTTCAAATAGTTTTGTAGTTCAATCTCCTCGTGTTGGTTTAAGTTTTTATGAAGTATTTTTGTTTTATGTTGGCGTGTTTTCTCCATTTTCCTTTCTTATAACATTCTTGTACATGACTTTTTAGTACCTTTCTATATATTGGACGTGCATTTCTTCTTATATATCTCACTTTTCAAACCATTTTGTGCACTCCCATTGTGACTCATGTTCTCTCCCTCATTTGGGATGATTTTAGCCAAGATCCCGTTGTTGTTCATGGTTTCATTTTTTTGTCTATACATAATTAGTTTTCTTAGTGCCTCCAATTTTATTAGGCATGGTCATGCTTTAGTTAGGGGTATCTCATAAGGGCTGAGATTTTTTTTCTTAAAAGGAATGAATATTATCAAATATACTTATTTGATCCAATTCCATTTGTTTTTCGATATACTTGGTCCCTATACTTCACATTTATAAAGGAGTATCGTGGTTATAAGTGTTTGAAACAAGGAGCATAGCATTTTCTAGCCCCAAACATTTGTTGTCCTACATCTATTTTGTAACATGAAGAATGTTTTCCACCCTTCTTACAGATTTTTCTTCACGCATGCATCCCACCTTAGATTCTTAATAAAATCTAGTCCCAAATATTTATAGTTTGAGGTTATCTCCAGTGGCTCACCTCCGATGTTTATTCATGGTTGTTTTTCTCTATTTCTTAGCGAGAACACAACTAGCTTAGTAACTTTGTTTGTGTTCACATTAATCCCAATCTCCACCCAAAGGACACTAAAGTATCTAGGTGATATTATGATTGTGTAAAGTCTTAGGTATCAATGTGATCTCATGTCATCTACATTCAACAAGATCTTTGCAATATTCCATGCTATGTTCACTACTCCCCCACCTTTCTTATTTATCAAATCCTCTAGCTTATTTATGCAAACACTAAATAGTGTGGGGGAGAGGGGGCAACCTTGTTTCACCTTGATATCACTATTAAAGATCTCCGAAAGATCCTTTACAATTCTAATTTTAGCCTTTAGATGCTCATATAAATCATATATCACTACCCTCCAACCATATGGGACCCCATTTTCATCAACTCGTTACACAGTTCCCTCTAGGGATGGTGTCAAAAATGCCTTTTTGAAATTGACAAAACAACACCGCGGTTCTTCATTGTTTTCGTCCCAATTTTTTTCTATTATATGATTAAATGTAAGGGAATGGATGACTGTGAAGTTATTTGGTTGGAAAATAGCTCACCCTTTTATTGTTTTTCCCTTTTCCTTTGCATATTTACCTTTTTCTTTTGTTCATTTGGCAATTTGTATAATGTTTTTTTTTTTTGTGAATATTCATGATTCTTTATATTACCATAAGAGAGATATACAAAAATCTTGTTGTTGGTCTGCCACTGGGGAAACCAGACCAACAACAATGCATCAAGTTGTTTGAAATTTTATGAAATATTTGTCTTTTGAAGCTAAAATCCTAGATGTATCTGAGTCTAGAACTGTCTGCTATGCAAAATATTGTTTTTGTTTCTTCCTAATTTGACAACTATGAGGTGGGATTGAGATATTCGAGCCTCCTATACTAAACAACAAGCTACAAAACTGAAAATCATAAAGAACTAAGTAGAGGGTTGGCCCTCATCCATAAACACTTGGGTTGAGGCAAGTCCACTTTCGAGAGATCCAGTCCTGCCATTTTTCGAGCCATCAAATTCATCTTGTGGTTGTTGAGCTTGAGTTGTGCATGAATTTCATCGAGTTGTAGTAATATATCTTGCTTATCCTCATGGTGATCAACAATGATGCGACCCAACAATAGTTTCAGGTGCCAGTAAATATCTACTGTTTTCATATACTGGGAGACTCGAGACTGAGTATTTCCAGTGTCAGGGACCCATGAGCCAATAGAATCAAGCACCTCCTCATCTAAAACAAAGTGTCTTATAACATGAACATCGGCCTCAACCAGGTCAATCTTGGCTCGAATGTGGGGTGGAGTGTGGGATTGGTAGGATTTGGTTGAGTCTTCAGTAGCATAGGCAAGTCGAGAGCCGAACTGTCCCTTGTTTCTACGAGATGAGCTCCCTCGAGCTCAACGTGAATCGTTTCCTCGAGCCATCGGAACAAAGGAGAGAAGGCAAAGTGATGAGGGAGTCAGGGAAAGATGAGCCAAATCCAAGTGGAGGATACATAGGGGAAGTTGAACATGGATGAGCAGTGGAGAATAAAGGTGGCAAGACCAAATCCAAAGGGAAACAAGGATAAAATGGTCGTCCATCGACCCAGATAATGAGTAATGGTAGCAGCCATAATGAGTGAAATGAAGGCCAATAAATGGAGTGATGTTAGTAGGAATACTCATAACAAAATGCATGATAAAAAGGACATACCATATTGGAGCAAGGTATTGTCAGAACATCATAAATTGAGAGCAGTTGTGATAGCCTTGAAGAGCCATGAGTCGAGCAATACACGCATAAGAGGTAAGTTTAGTCTGCATGCGGTGAATTTATAGAGGTAGGTGAAGGGTGGCAGGTGCCAATGACCTGAGGAGACGCGTGGCGGTCTATCTCGGATGGCAGCCCCACGACCTATCTCTTCCCTGTCACCCTATACGAGGTATAATGTTGAATTACATTAAACACAATAAAATTTTGAATTCTCTTTAATTTTTTAAAGGGCTATGGAGAATGACGAGAGATATGGGTCATGCACAAGTTATGCACATCCCAATTTCTTACAAGTTGTGACGTTGATATACATATATTTGACGAAGTACATTTTCGCAACCTAAAAAGCGTGGAAATACTCACAACCCATGCATGATGCATATCCCTCACTATGGATAATTGTTGATTTTTTTCTTCTGTATTCTCATCAATTTTAGTAATTGAAGTCCAATAATCTATTGTTTGAAATTTTTATATAATTATTCGTCTTTTGTATCATTTCCATAGTGAGGATAGTATATTGGAAAAGTTTGGCCACAAGTTTGTCTCGTTCTTTTACTAAAAGAAAAAAAGAATATGACCATAGGCCAATGGAAAATCAGAAACATGCTCTGATACCAATTGATATATAATGAAACAACATAGTAACTGAACAATAATAAAAGTTATTATTCCATTATCAAAAAATGATATAATTTACATAAAACGACCTTTTTATATAAAAATACAAAATAAGGATATCAAGTTTGACTATGCTTCATTTTTTTATTTTAATATATTATAGCCAATTGCTTCATGATTTACCAAGTTATACTATTTTAACTTGAGTGGGCTTAATGGTTAAGAACATGTGTTTCCTCTTTGGAGGTCACAGATTCAAATCGAGAGGGGAATGGGATATGTATACCTCTATAGACTTTAACAGTCAAATCGTTGTGTAGAGGGGGTCCCTTGTCCCACAAACAAGGAGGTCTCATACACCAATTTGATGTCTAGCTTAGTCGTGACCTTAAAAATAGATTATTATTATTATTATTACTATCCTTCAAATTACCAAATTACCAAGACTATAACTATATAATCATCTAAAAGTGAATGGATTCTTTTACATTGCCCCCCTAATGTAGAGCAAATTGCTTCTTTTAAGGGAATATTGAAAGGATGTTTCACTAAGTGAATTTAGTATATTGACGTAAGTGGAGTTTAAAATTAGGTTGGTGCCCATGATTATATTCTCTAAATAAATTATAGAGAATTAACTAGTGCATTATAGAGTTGCATATATTGTCAAGGGGCCCTATAAAATATTGCACTCCAACTCCATTTGTCCATGTAATTGATTCCAAAAGGCAAACCAAGTCCTAGAAAATAAACATATATCCTCCCACTTCTTTTAGCATTTAAGCTTGACTGTCAATCATGTCAAAGTACAAATTCTTGGAGAGGGTCCCTGGGTTATGTTCCCTCCACTTTGGTAATATAATGGTGTGACATCATTGATTACCTTTTTTTTTAAGTTTCCACATCATGTGGAAGTGTCTTGATCTAGTAAAGGCATTATTCTTGTAATATTTTAAAAATATTAGAGAGAATTAGGATTTTGTTTTTTTATAAATTACTTAAAAATAAAGTCATTAAAAAAATTAAAGTTTTAAAATTGTGAAAATTTATACTCTCCCAAAAAAATATAAATATTTTTTTTTTAAATATATTCATTTTTAATAAAACCATATATTTATATAAATATTATATATATATTGTTTATAATTAAAGGTAGATGTAAATTTTTTTAAAAGTCCAATCATATTAATTAAAAAAATATTTCCATAGATCAGTAAATAAATTTTATTCTCGCTTTTTAAAAGATATTGCACAAATACAATTATAATAAAGCGTTCACTAAAAATGGGCCTACCCCACGTCATCTTCTAATCGAGTAGAGATGCTTCACTATTAAAAGTGAAGGGTGCCAGGTTGCCCCCACAAGTTTCTTTAAATCCCCGAAATGCCTCCGTCAAATCCCACGGAAAAATAAACGTATTTGTTATTTCATCGGTTGTTATGTCATGAATGATGGTTGTTTGTCACGAAGATGGCTCAAGGAACTATGGAATGCACTTTAATTCTTATTTCACTATCCTTAAAACGAGGAGTAGGCGGGTGTTTTTTTCAACACACAATAATATTGACTGCTCTTTAAAACATAAAGATAAATACATTTTATTAAATTATTGTTAAATGGAACAGTGAAATATATATATATATATATATATATATATATATATATATATATATATATAATGAATTAAGATAAATATATTTTATTAAATTATTATTATATGGAACAGTGAAATTTATATTATATCCAAGAAAAAATAATAAATTACTATAGTTTAAGGTAGTGGTGAAAATGCAAGATCCAAATCATGCATTAGGTTTACTTAATTGATTATACTTCTCTTCACATTAAGGGTTAGTTACATTATTAACTCTACTTTTTTTTTTTTAATGCTCGTATCAATTTTTGATAGTTTTATTTTACATTTCATTATATCTTTCTAAAATGATTCTTGGTTTTTGACATTGGTAGTTTTATTTTACATCTCATTATATCTTCTTAAAATGGTGATTCTTGGTTTTTGACATGTTAATTTAACTTTTTCTAATTTTAAGTATACTACATATTGTATGAAAAGTATTGTTTTTTCACCTTCTTATTTATAATATTATGTATAATTTTTCTTCTCACAATTTTTTGGATTGTTTACATCTTTTTATTTCACCTCAAATTATGTGGGTTGTTTCTTAGTTGTGTTATTCTTTGTTTTTCATGACATGGGATGTTAAGCTTCGAGTATTTTTGCAATTTAATCTCCTCATGTTAGCATGTTTTCTCCATTTTCCTTTCTTGTAGCATTATTGTATATAACTTTTCAATGTCTTTCTATATGTTAGACAACTTTCTTCTTCCATCTCATACTTTTCAAACCATTTTGTGCAATATTAGTTTCATATTTTCTTACTTATATTTTAGCTCATCTTAGATGATTTAGCCGAAATCATGTCACTGTCCATGGCTATAATTTTTTGTCTACACATAATCGAATTTCTTAATGTCTCCAATTCTTTTAGGTATAGTCATGTTTTGACTAGGAGTATCTTTATAAGGGATGGTGTTTTTTACTCTTAGACAACTTGAACATTATCAAATATTTTTGTATTTTCCCATTCTAGTTCCTTTTTTTATACACCTGGTCTCCATATTCCGCATCTATAAAGGAGTATCAGGTTTCTGGGCATTTAAAAGAGAGCACAATATTTTCCTATTGGGTTGTGACAACACATCTTGCAGTTACATTCTTTTGGAAGGAGGTTTCTCAAGCATTTGGCTTTCCATATGCATGGAAACACTTGAGAATCTCTTATTTAAATGTATAAGCCCATGAGGAGCTTCTTGAGACTTGTATTCATTTCTCCATTTGGTTGAGCAATAAAGAATATCATTTCCCCCCATTTCGTTCTTGGTTGCACTAAGATATGTTTCTATTCTTCTCTGTTGTGTGATTGTTTATATTCATTTTTGTCTATGTTCATGAATTATGTTTGCAGGACTAAAGTCCAACAAGTGGTATCAAAGCTGAGGTCGGGTGAAGGTCTGTGAGAACTGAGGGAAGAGTGTCATTTGCGCACAGAGAAGGAGAGTTTGTTGCAAGGGAATCGAGTTTAATGTTCTCATTTTTGGATTCCCCTGTTCTGTAGTCAAAGGTGACCTTACGAGTTTATGTCAACCTGATCAGAGGAGTAAAATGAGGATAACAATGAGATCAAGCAATTTGGCAGAGTTATATGGGGCCCAAGCTAATCAATTCACCATATTCCATCATCAAGATCATTTCCTCACAATTCGCTCTTGGTTCTGTGGCATTTTTATGATTTCCGCAATTTTGAGTTATTATTGAGTATACTTTAATTAAATACACAGAAGGTATTATTTGGATCATATTATCTGAGGGGATACCTTCGTGTAATAACTTGTTGCAACCAGGACAAAAATATCTAAAGGTTGGTATTATGAGAAAGGGACTTCTAGTGTCCATGGATGTCTCACAAGCCAATTAATCACTTTCTGGCATAAAAAGGGTTATAAAGTGATTTTGATCTTCATGTGGATTTGGTCAGAGAGAGGAAAGATCTAGAAGGGGTTTGGAGAAGTATAAAGGAAGGGTATCACTTCACCTTATTCATTTTGATTTGATCTCTTATTTGGAGTCACTACTACATTGGGCACAAATTACGACGGTTTAAAATTTCGTCGTATTTTTTTTGCTTTTTTTGGACTAAATATACTTTTTTTTTTCAGGGTCCAAATGTTGGTCGCTCTAGCGAACAACCTTCCAAGTTGGTCGTTTTAACGACGAAAGTTGGTCGGTAGAGCGATGGCTTAACATGGCCAAGCGTTGGCCCCCTATTAGCACGGACTCCCGGTCGTGGTGTGTTCCAATAGGACCACGGACCTAACCGTTGTAACCTCCGCGCATTATATGGTAACGGTCCATTGTATAACCCCCGCGCTCCCGTTTGTATGGCTTGTTCGTGTGGTGTGCGCCAAGGGCTGGGGCTAAGCCCCGGCCCTTCCCCCCGCCAAAAAATCATTACAACAAATTTAAATACAATTTCGCCCGTATAGTTAACAAGAACCAACAGGCGCCTGGGTGGCTAGCCCGGTCCTGCCAGTCCTCTGCCCAGTCGAGAGGTCACCGGTTCGACTCCCGTGCACACCATAAACATTTTACATAATAACCAACAACCAATGACGGGGTGCCACGTGGCAGCCCTTGGCTAGACCACGTGGCACCTCTTCAACCAACCAAAACCATGACACGTGTCAGTCACTGATTGGCCCACGTGCATGCCACGTCGTCTACCATACTGTCATGTTGCCTTGCCATGTCATCCCTGTCGTACTGACCTGTCATCCTGCCACGTCAGCTGCTGATGTCATCCATGCCACGTGTCACCCTTCCAGTGGTGACACGTGTCACCTCGAAATAGGTCCAGCTATACGCCCGTACGCCCAAATCTGCCTGACATGTGTCATCTCCTCGAGCTACCACGTGTCACCTTCTAGGTTTGCCACATCACCTGTACGGACCGTACGGTCTGCATAGTCAGCATGACACGTGGACTGTACGGACTGTACAGTCACCCCCTTTTTTTACCTCTTTGTCTTTTCGGACATAATGCGATATCTTCTCCATATGGAGTCTGTTTGACAAAGTAAATATACCACCGGAATCAAGAATATGAGACAGACGCAATGGCATGGGTTTCGTCGCATTCCGAGCACTTTCATTATTGAGCATTTTTCAAGCCCTGTCAGGCTTCTGGATCTGATTTCGGATCACACCTCCCCACAATAAGACCTTTTGGTCCCCAAAAGGTTACTGACCAGTCAACAAGCTCGGGATAGGCCACCCAACTTGCTCTCTGTCTCTGAACTCTGTCCTGTGCACCTGTCTCATCAAGATCA
>JASDQU010103027.1:45826-85223 GCA_032191745.1 Picea mariana
CCCCCAGCGGGGGTTCGGGGGCAGCGTCCCCCGAAGCAAAAATTGCCTTGTAAAAGTATATGTAATTTCATTGTAAATCTGGACCGTTCATTATAAGGTCGCAGATCTAACGGTAGAGATTATGTTAGGGTTTTTTGCCCTAGAAGGCAACCCTCTTTTATGAGGGAAATGTATTACGGCTATGTATGGTGGTGAATATTGTATTCTGAGAGAGGAGACTGTGAGAGAAAGAAGAGGAAGTTACAGTGGGTTTTTCTGTAGGTTGCATCCCTTCATTTGCTGGATAATAATAAAGGAAGGACCTGGCGATTTCTCTGGTGGACGTAGCCCACACTGGGTGAACCACGTAAATCTGTGTCTCTCTTGTATTGTGTGTCTTCTGTGTTTTGTTTCTGCATTTGTTTTATTTTATTGCTCTGCGGTCCTGTTTTTTCTAATAGTAACTGTTGTAGAATCCGGAAAACTTGCCCTGATGGCGATACCCATCAGAATGAGCTGGAAAATGTCTCAAAAGATGCACCCTGGCCTCTAGATTGATCCTGATGACTATTGGACTAAAGATCCTACCTCTAAAGCTCTAGATCTCACCCCTTGGGGGTTTGCACACCTCTTGGGCTCAATGAGTGCGCCCTAGTGATTCCATTGGCGGAATATGATGATGTATAGCTCAAAATGATCATCTTGGTATTTTATGTAATGGGTCAGAAGGGATTCCTCATATCTGTCCCGGAATGTCCCCTATAATCCCAAATGTGCTTCCTCTGGAGTTGGGCCCTAAATGATTGTTTTCTGCTTTATGGAAGATTCCACCATCGCAAACTAAAGACATATGGCTCAATAGGTGAGCCCTGGCTAGCTCTCTAATGGGTCAGAAGGAATCGGCCAAATCCGAACTGTCACAAGCAACTGCACAAACCCTATCTCAAACACTTCCGCCCTCACTCGCTGAGATGCGTAGTCACTGAATTGGACAGTATAATGCACGGTGAAATACCTGGATGGTATCTTTGATAGGCTAGGGTGTGTCTCTAAACACCGAAACTGATCAATGGTGGTGGTTTCCTCCAGAAATCCACAAAACAACAAGGGGGTCGATTTCCTCGTCCTCTGTAAATATATCAACATCAAATACTAACATAATGAAGAATTAGGTCGAATTCCTCCCTTTATACTCTTCTCGATCTAATTCGCCATTGACTTCACTTACGCTAGGCGATCAATTTGGCATACAGCTGGTGTTCTCTCAACACTTGCAGCACCATCCTCAGGTGTTGTTCATGCTCTTCCTCTGACTTGGAATACACCAAGATGCCATCTAGGAAGACTATGACAAACTTGTCTAAATAGTTCCTGAATACACCATTCATCAAGCACATAAAAACAGTAGGTGCGTTTGACAGTCCAAACGGCACCACTGTGAACTCGTAATGATCGTACCTTGTTCTAAAGGCGGTCTTGCTGATATCCTCATCCTTTATTCTTACCTGGTGATATCTTGATCTGAGATCTATCTTCGAAACTATTTTCGCACCCTTCAGCTGATCGAAAAGATCATCGATCCTCGGCAGAGGATACTTGTTCTTGACAGTTACCTTGTTCAACTGCCGGAAATCAATGCACAGCCTCAACGTCCCATCCTTCTTCTTCATGAACAGGACCGAGGCACCCCAAGGTGACACGCTAGGGTGAATGTACCCCTTCTTCAGAAACTCTTCGAGCTGCAATTGCAACTCTTTCAGCTCTGGCATACTCATTCTATAAGGAGCTTTCGACACTGGAGCTGCTCCAGGCATCAAATTTATAGAAAAATTGATGTCTCTCTTCGGAGGTAGTCTAGGTACCTCCTAAAATACGTCCTTGAACTATGTGAGTAACTCATGGTATCCAATTCTTGAGGCTTCATCTATGGATGCTTCCTCCACATGGGGTGAAAATAATTGACAGCGTTTCCTGTAACACTTCTTCAGTTGCATGTCTAAGATTTCTCTAACAGCCACGGCTCTAGGAATTCCTTGGACTGTTTTCCGATTTCCCTCCTCATCCAGGCATGTAAACCTCTTGTTATGACAGTCCAGGAGGGCATGGTGCCGGTCCAACCAGTCCATCCCAATTAAGTAGTCATAAGAGCCTAAGGGTAGAACATGCAAGTTAGCCTTCGTGCTCAATCCATTCATGTCTATCGAACAAGATTTAACCAATTCAATGACCTTCCTCTTGGTTCCTGTAGCCAACTGCACTAACCAAGACCTTTCATGTTTGCTTCTTGATAAATGCAAACTTTCCACCACCCTAGGATCTACATAACTATGGCTAGCCCCGGAAACAATTAAAATAATAAATGGTCGATTGTTGATCATACCTTCCACTTCAATCATGTGCGATTGAAATTCTACTTGCTTGTTGTCTAGGGCTGCGTAGATCCTTGGCATCCTACTGCCCATATCCTCCACTGTTTCATCTTGCTTAACATTGTGGACGGTTCTCTCTTTATCTTTTTCTGTGGGGGCAGTCCATGTACCTATGGTTCCCTTTACAGCCCCAACACTCCATAGGTGGCGGTCTAGGCATTTGCTCACCCACTTCAGCCTTCCTGGGTTCTCTGAAAGATGGTTGTCCCTAAGGACTGTTTCTGAAAAAGGGAGGCTTGTTTCCCTTCTGCCTCTTCTCTTTCCTGAACTTCTTATGATCATCCCAAGCCTTCCGAAAAGTAGGCCTTTCTCTTTGTTGTTCATATAAGCATTTTTCCCTTCTTATTGTTTCTTCCATAGTCTTAGGATCATCATACTGAATCTTGTCACCAATAGAAGGTGGCAGTCCATTCAGATATCTCTAAATCTTGACAGCCTCATCTTTAATGAACGGAACATACTTCAGTAGTTCCAAAAACCTTCATTTGTATTCATCGATGGTCATGCTGCCCAACTTGAGTTCGAAGAAATCCTTCATCTTTCTGTCATAGTACCTTTTGGTCAGGTATTTCTTCTTGAAATACCTCTTGAACTCCTTTCAAGTGATATCTTTCTCTCTGATGTGCTGCACCTACACAAATTGATCCCACCACATGGATGCTTTTCCCTTTAGTTGATACATCGCAATTCTTCCTTCTGCATGAGGGGAATAATTCTGTAGTTGGAAATATTTCCTCATGCCTAGAAACCATGTTTCGGCATCTTCCTCCTTCTTATGTTCTCCATCGAACGTTGGAGGCTTGATCTTGTTCATCTCTCCTTTCAATTCATCCCTTCCAGATGTTCGGTGTTTTCTAGTAGGGGACGGGCTTGAAATATTGTGCGCTTCCCTGCTGGAATGCTTTGGGGAGTGACGATGATGTCTGTTACCACTCCTCGATCTTCTTCTTTTCTCAGGGGTCCTGTGACTCTTTGTCTTGCTTGAGCCACTTCCCTTCACCAACATCCTTTCTATTATTTCCAGGCTCTTCAACATTTTTAAGTTGAATTCTCCCTGTTGATCCCTGACCCTCATGAGCTTTCGGCTATCATCTCGGTGAGCCTGGGCATCTTTCTGCAATCTCTCAATGAGTTTCATCATATGTCCTTCCTTATCCCTCTCTTTTCTGTGTCCATTAGAGTTTGATCCTTCAACTACCAAATTGACATCCCTTCCTACCCTTTCATCCTCTGTTTCAGAGGCAATCTGTACCTTTTCCATTTCTATACTTAGCGTAGATTCACGGTTGACCTGACACTCATTGAACTCTGCACACATAATGTGCAATCAACCGAAGTTTGTCAGGCCCTTAAACCTTCAAGAAACTTACAACACTCATAAGCCAACATGAACAAGAAAAATGTTTTGATTCCATTAAGTTTTCTGAGCTCTGTTTGGCTCTGTAAATTTTGGGACTTCTGGTTTCGAGGTCTCGGTCCACGAGACTCTCATACTCGCTTTCAAGTGATAGCTCCCTCTTTCTCCCTACCCTCGTAACCAAAGGCACCTTTCACAACTTCGCGATCTCGTGAGTTCGTGAGTCGAAGACCCTTGACTCTTCTTCCTCCAAACGCCGATACCCGAGATGCGATACGGGTATGGCTCCCTCCTCGCTAGCGCCTGCTACATATAACCATAGGCTAGGGCTAAGTGCTAGCACCTCTCACAACTCACGACTTCGCGAGTTGGAGTGTTGAGCCCTCGTGCTCCTCCTTTGCAAATCCCAAAATCTCAATTTACTTTACCCTCCGGGCCCACATAGCACAACTGTCTCCACATCTACAGTGGCGAGTGGCACCCTTAGGAGGGTCTACGTTATCTATGGTGACATCATTGGGTCCCACCATGCTCACTTTTCTTTTGTCCCACTGGCATGTGGTACACACCCATTTGTCCACGTCCATTCCAAGTGAAATCCAATGATTAGACCTTTCTCAAATCTACGGTGCAGATCCTTTAAGCATTTTGGGGTTTCAGGCATCGGGAGTTCGTGCAATCACACCTCTCAAACTTTTTTTTGCCAAAATCCCAAAATTACTGTCTACCCCTCCACTTAATCCAACGGTCAAGTTCCTATCTTACAATCTACGGTCTAGATCGTTTCGGAGATTCGGGTTTCGCTATTTCGTGACTTGCGAAAACAAGGTTCTTCCCTTTTGGTTTCCCGGGTGCCGAAACACCATCTGGCAGCCACGTGTTCCCCCCGATGGATAGTCCTGACAAATTCGAGGTTTCGCGTATCGCGATTTCACATTCCTGTGCAACTCCAAAGGGTTTTTAAACCCTGCGCACATTTTACAGATCTGACAGTCACGAGGGTTCTCCTTTCCCCCAAACAGATCCCATGGCTCCAACACTTCTGGTGTGGATTCCTCTCTCCTTGTGGCCAGATACCACATCAGCTGCGGTTTCATAACACCGCTACACCTCTTGAGCTTGGTAACACGGTCAAGTAACTCCTTGACACTCAGGAGCATTACAGGGAAAACACACGAGCACAAGGAAGGAATTCTCTCCCAGGAACCACTCATACTCACTGCCCACAAACTCTCCTTCCCCACATGCCTGTTCCACCCCAGGAGTATACACCTTCTCTGTCACCTAGACAGTCTTTCGGCTACTAAACTCCCTTGCCTTGGGTTTCAGCAACAGGCCGGACCAGAATTCTCCGAGCTCTGTGGCAGCTACAGGGTTCCTTCCAAGAGTTCTCTCCTTTCCTCTGCGCACTCTCTCACCTGGAGAGAGTCGCTCACAGGACAAGTAACCTGTTCTTCCAACTTCAATCACCTCTCTCACCTGGAGAGAGTGTTGTTCAAACTATCCAACAAGCCACACGCAGTCCAGCACTGCGTGGCCACAACAACCAACAGGGAAAACAGACATGGGCTTTCCAATAGGCTTATCAATGACAAGATGGTCTCGCGGTTATGGCTTGGGGACAGAGATTCCACACACAAGCTTGATCTGTTCAGACCGAGGATGTCTCGAATTTCCAGAAATCAACACAGACTATCCCCAAAATCAACACAAACTTTTCCCATGGTTTCAGAATTGCACGAGGTCTCATGCAGAGGTCAAATTGGTTCACGCTCAGACTGTCAGGTAGAATGGAGGAGGAACCCTCAACATGGCTCATCTCATCCATTTTATTTGCATGCGCCTGGGTTGACACTTGTCACCCATGCAACTGCCTGCATTCCTTCAGCATGCGTTCCTTCCATTTGAAAGTTGTTTGTCCTTCCAAAAGAACTTAGGATAAAACATATTATTCACATGCCTTTTGGAATAATATTAAAATATTATTCCCAAGGACCTAAGCCCCTAGGCTCAACACTTAGTCCCTTTTCCCACCTTCCATCCTGTAATCCCTTTCCCACTATGTGGAAGCTTAGTTCCCCATCACTTATTCATCGTGGTTGGTCTGCACGTGAAGGTGTTTATATTTTATTACTGTTCCGCATAATACAGGTACAAAATCAGGCTCTTGGCCTTCAACACTTAGGCTCTCTGGCCTAACAATCACATAAGCCCACTAGCTTATATAACTCAACTCACTAGCCTATAAAACATATTTACAATTCATTTCATAAACAAGATTTACAATAGGGCTCGGCCTTAGGGACATTACAGATGATATGCCCCAAGTACATTAGTTCTCCCATGCCAAACTCACATTTGGATTCCTTGGCATATAATGACTGTGCCTGCATAATGCTCAAGACCTCCTCCAAATGTGCCAAATGCTCATACCACATCCTAATGTATATCAATATATCATCGAAGAACACAAAAAGGTATTTCCTCAACTTCCCTCTGAAGATGTGGTTCATGCAAGACTGGAAAGTGGTCAGTGCATTGGTCAACCCAAATGGCATGACCAAGAACTCAAAATGTCTGAAGTGGCATCTGAATGCGGTCTTCTCTATATCCTACTCCCTGATGTTGATCTGATGATATCCGGATCGCAGATCGATCTTGGTGAAGAAAACTACCCCAGGCAACTCGTCCATCAACTCATCTATGCGCGGAATGGGGTACCTATTCTTGATCGTTTTCTTGTTGATAGCTCTGTAATCAATGCACATTCACAATGTGCCATCCTTCTTCAGTACCAGAATGACTAAAGAGGCAAAAGAACTCATGTTGGGCCTGATGTGCCCCATCACAAGCAATTCTTTGATTGCTTTCTCAATCTCGTCCTTGAACCTCTTGGGATGCCTATAAGGTGCGGTGATCACTGGTGTAGCCCCTGCCTCCAACTCGATCGTGTGCTTAAATCCTCTATCTGGTGGTCTCCCTGGTGGTATCAGCCCAAACACTGGCTCATACTGTGTCAGAAGCTCTCTGATCTGTGGATGGTACTGCTCTCTATCCTCTTAATCCTTCCGTGTGGTGATCAAACACTCTGCTACATAGGCCACATCATCGTGATGGAATATCCTCTCCATATATTTTTTCGATACTGCTCGTGGTTCTCCTATAGACATGCCTCTCAGTACCATCCTTGATCCACTGGCATCTTTGAATCTCATGGTCAACGTCTGATAGTTGAACCCAATCTCCCCTAATGAATATAACCATTGTACCCCCAATACTACCTCTGTATCTGATAGGTAAACTACATAGAAAGTGTATGTCAAGGTGTAGTTTCCCAGTTTGACCTCTAGGTCTAGGATCATGTCCAAACATGTCATCATGTATCCATCTGCCACTGCAACGTAGAATCCCTCAAACTCCTCAGGGCGTAACCCCCTCCTAGATACTAAGGATCCATCTATGAAATTGTGGGTGGCCCCACCATCAACTAAAGCGGTCATGTGTTGTCCCTGTACAAGGTCCTTGAGCCTGAGAGTGTTGTACGTGGGTACTCCTAAAAGGGTGGCTATGGTTCCCCCTTTCACCTCTCTACGAGGTTTTGTCTCCTCCTTGGGTTGTGAACCTTCCAATATCTGAGGTTTCTTTGGCTGTTGCTCTGGCTCATTTGTGGTCTCATCCTCTGAATCACTATTTGTCTATGCCCCGATATCCTCATCCTCATCCTCACTGCCTGAATGCACCTCAATGTAGTGGATCTATCCCTTTCCCATGCATCTATGCCCTAGGACCCAAGGGTCTCTACAAGAGAATCAAAGCTTCTTCCTCATCAACTCTCATCTTGTGTCATCATCTAGCTTGGGATTACCCTTCCATTCCCTTTGAGGATTATTTTGATCCTTGTCTCTTTGTGGTACAAAGGGTTTGGTAAAGGTTTTGGGTTTCATCACTGACTCCCCCATGTCTCTCGTGATTACAATGGCCTCCTGTAAGGCGTGAGGCTTGAAATCCTTAACCCATCCCCTCAATGGATTTGTCAAAGCCTCGGTGAAAAGAATCACCAATCTGTGATTTGATATATCGGATACGACCACTGCCTTCCACTAGAAATTTGAGATGAAGGCCTCAATTGATCCGGTCTGCCTCAACTATGTAAGGTCTCTAAAGTGGAGCTTTGTATATCTCCTATCAAATCTCTCCATCAACCTCTCAGTGAACTCCAAATATGAAGTAATGTGGTTGTGAGACAACGTCACCAATCCATGGTACCACCACTTGTGGGCCTCCCCCTCCAAGTGCAATGTGGCAAAGCTAATAGCTTTTGACTCTGTCATCGAGTTAAGCTTGAAGTATGTTTCAAGCTTATGAACCCATGCATGAGCTGAGCAACATGATGATCCATCGAAAGTAGTAATGTTCAGCTTTCCCACTTTCTTGAAGAAATCCATGTTGTGAGTTTTCTCATTGCCTCTTTTTGCCTCCCAGGGTCTGTTTCGATGTCTAATCGAAAAGTATTCCATCAAAATCATGTCAGCATGGAACTCCGGTCCTAGTGCCAAATAGTCTCTCCTATACTCCCCGAATAGATCCTGTGGCACCACCTGTCCCTGACCCGACTGTCCTCCTACCTATCCTGGTTGTCTCAAAGGTTGTCCCAATGTTTGTCCTATCTGGAACTGTGGATATAAAGTTCGGGAATCCTCCCAGATGATGTGTAAGCTTGGGTTGGTGAATATTTTGTACTAGCCCCTTCCTGAGATCCACTGGAGCCACTGGCCCCACCTACCTGGTGTCCTCCTGAACCACTCGGCCCTCCTGCGACATTGACACCTATATTGTTCATGTTATGCTAGAGCATCTGTGCACTAAGGTTCATCTTATGTATGGATTTCAACAAGTCTCTTTGTCCCCTAGCTAGGTCACTCAACATGGCTTGTGTACTATCAAAATGTATCTCGGGGCCTTTCCCCCTGCCCTCGGGTGTCTCACACTTGTCACCCTTAGTCCTCTCTATCTCAGCTTCTGTGTTTGAACTGATATGCTCTTTGTCCTCTATCTTTGGTTTTGTATCTAACTGAGTGTGGAAGGGGGTGTAATCCCTTCGATTTTGATCTCTCTTATCGTTGTTGTGACCTATGCGGTACTGAATGTACTCGTCCCCAATATTTCCTCGACCCTATGGGTATTCTTCACTTGTTCTCGAAATCATGGGATCATGAGAATCACTTCTTCACAGGCTGGAAGGAATAAGGCTATGATACCATTGAAATATTCCTGATCCAGTTGATCTGGATATCTACTGTTGAACTACAGTTTGGCTACTGAATTTGATACTCTGGGGGTTTTTTACTGCCTTTAAGTAACTCTGTGAAGATGCTTAGTTGTTTTTACATGTGTGTTCTAGTTTATTATGTGTTTAGCAGTATAAAACAATACATGTGAAATAAGGACAGCACAACTCACTAATATATATATATATATATATATATATATATAATGCTGGAAAAGCAAGAAATACAATAAATATTGGAATCGTCAGTTAGATCTCATAGATCATCACTGGAATACAAAATAACAGATAAGAAATACCNTTTTTTACTGCCTTTAAGTAACTCTGTGAAGATGCTTAGTTGTTTTTACATGTGTGTTCTAGTTTATTATGTGTTTAGCAGTATAAAACAATACATGTGAAATAAGGACAGCACAACTCACTAATATATATATATATATATATATATATATATATATATATATATATATAATGCTGGAAAAGCAAGAAATACAATAAATATTGGAATCGTCAGTTAGATCTCATAGATCATCACTGGAATACAAAATAACAGATAAGAAATACCCTTGACCAGAAGAACAGGTGTTGGTCTATGCATGCATGGATAGATCAGAAAAAAATAGTTTGGCAGCTCACGGTAACTGTTGTAGAATCAAGAAAACTCGTCCTGATGGAGATACCTGTCAGATTGAGCTAGAAACTATCTCAAAAGATGCACCCTGGCCTCTAGACTAATCCTGATGACTGTCGGATTGAAGATCCAACCTCTGAAGCTCTGAATCTCACCCCCTAGTGGTTTTCACACCTCTTGGGCTCAATGAGTGTGCCCTAGTGATTCCATCGGTGGAATATGACGATGTATATCTCAAAACTATCGTCCTAGTCTCCTCTATAATGGGTCAGAAGGGATTCCTCAAATCTATCCCGAAATGTCCCCTAGAATCCCAAATGTGCTTCCTCTGGAGTTGGGCCCTAAATGATTGTTTTTTTCTTTTCATAAGATTCCACTGTTGGAAACTGGCGATAGATGGCTCAATAGGTACGCCCTGACTATCTCTCTAATGGGTCAGAAGGAATCTTCCAAATTCGAACTGTCACAAGCGGTCGCACAAACCCTCTCTCAAACACTTGTGCCCTCACTGGCTGAGTTACGCAATCACTGAACTGGACACTGTAATGCATGGTGAAATACTTGGATGGTATCTCTGATACACTAGGGTGTGTCTATCAACACTAAAACCGATCAATCGTGGTGGTTTCCTCCAGAAATCCAAAAAACAACAAGGGGGTCGATTTCCTCCTCCTCTACAAAAATCTCAACATCAAATCATAACATAATGAGGAATTGGGTCGAATTCCTCCCTTTATACTCTTCCCGATCTAATTCACCATTGACTTCACTTAAGCTAGGCGCTTTTCCTCCTAAGGTGAGTAATTAATTAATTAAGTCTCCCTTTAGCACCATTTCATTCTAATTCTTTGTTGACTTAGGCTTAAGTGACTTTTCCTATGCTTTTTGGCTTAACTCATCGTTTAGCCACCAAATCAGCCTTATTTCTCCCTTTGTTCCATTTTTTTGCCTGACTATAGTCTACGGGAACACATAGACTACTAAGTCACTCCCTGTTGGCCTACTCTTGGGAACGGGACATCACATTTTCAATAAAAGAACAAAAAAGATACAATGGAAAATACACACATTACATAGAGATTTTTCCCCTGGAAACCCAAACCACTAAAACCAACATATTCTATATTCATTCCTTATATATTTTTTACAATACAATATACATATAGGATACCATAGCATCCAAAACCCTAATCCATTAACCCTAATTAGTCAACAACCCTAATTCCTTAACTGGAAATAGAAAACCATCGGCAAAAACCAGGTGTCGAAAAATCGCCCAAAAACGAACACAAAAAACTGCCAAAAAAATATTTTTCAGGGGCATTGCCCCTGAACCCCCATGCAGGGGGACTCCCGCCCCCCTATGACCCCCCCAGGAAAGGGGGTGCTCTTCCCTCCTCTTACCCCCCTGCACGCCCAACACAACGTAGACACTAGTTCTAACCATCCAAAGAATATAACACATACCCAACAGTGAGATGAAACAAGCATCATTGTGTATGGATTTAAGATTCACCTTGGCAACTCCAAACATGCATCTTTGGTATGAGGTATCATCTCCTATTTTCAAGTTTCATATCGAGTTGCATGTTAAGTAAAGGAATATGGCACCATGGGAAATTCATGAATTGTATTCTCCTCTTGATATTAAGGATATTTCAGGATACCCAAATAAGCTCCCTCCAAAATTGGAAAATAATATTCCAAAGTTTGATGGTGATGTGCTTTGTGCTATTTCGCATGTCTCATCATTATTCAAGTATGTTTCAAAACTCAATGGAAGACACGAGGATGTATTAATAATATTATTTGTACTTTCTTTGAAAGAATATCAATGGATATGTGCCAAGTATTGCACTAGCCCTAGGATGATAACTTCTCTTATAGGCTTGATACGAGTCTTCCTCAAACATTGGGATCCTCACTATCAAGAATATGAAGGAATACTTGAAGACATTATCATATCCCTACATGCGTATGAAGAAGAATTCCATGATCATTTGAAGAATCTATCATATTAATAACAGGTTGATAAAGAGCTCTCTCATGTTCCCATGCTAGAGCAAGAGCTACATCAAAACTCCATTGAATATCAAGAGAAAAAAGAAGAAGCTCTTTTTGACACAATCAAAGATCAAGCACATGAGGAGTACATTGATGAAGATAATATAAAAAATCATGAGCTTGTTGATGAAGAGCATTTTCAAAATCCACCTCAAGACTCCATTGAAGATCAAGTCCATGAACAAGATCCTATTGGAAAGAGGACTACTCTTCATGAAGATGAGAATTCGATAAGCCTTATATCTTCTCCAAATTATGAATTTGATGATCTTTATCGTTATAATTTTGAGAATATTGAATTTGAAGAAAAGCCCTCAAGTAAGGATGAGTTTGAGAAGGTATTTCCTCCTCCATTTAATGGAGATGAGCGTATCCAAGCTTTCGTATCTCCTTCACATAAATACAAGGGTGTGGTAAGTTTTACTCCTTTCCAAGTTTTTTTTATTTTTGTGATGTGTCTTTAATAATTTGGAAAGTGAATATTTTTTAGGGGAACTCTTGGATTTGGTCAATTTCTCGTTTGGAAAAGAACATGATGATCATAAGATTGAAAATATTGATGACCTTCTTCATATTAAAATGCATAAATGGGATATGAGTTGTTTTCATTTTGATGGGGATCCTATTTATGATATTGATGATGATTCTAGAGACAATAGTGTAGAATTGTTGCCTTTGGTACAACCATCATTTTCAAAACAAAAGCATGATCATTTTTAGCCATATATGTACATCAATGATGTAAATTTTTAGCAATATGAAGAGGATTTGTTCACATATTTGTTTCAACCACCTAGGTTTGATTTATTACAACAATCTCATGGAAACTTA
Source organism: Picea mariana (assembly GCA_032191745.1). Taxonomy (NCBI): domain Eukaryota; kingdom Viridiplantae; phylum Streptophyta; class Pinopsida; order Pinales; family Pinaceae; genus Picea; species Picea mariana. The sequence continues at coordinate 58,405 of JASDQU010103027.1, forward strand.
CAACCATATAATATGGGGTATGATACATATTCTTTTGAAAATTTGGAACTATTTTATGTAGGTAAAAAAATTGAAAAACATTCGGCCACCCATTTGCTCAATTTTTTGTGAAAATTCATGTGTCAAATAAACATTGGAGCACTCTTATGGGGTTGTGATTCACACAAGATGATAATTATTTTGTAGTATAAATTTCCAACCATCTTTTTCTTAATCTTGTCATGAATATGTCATTGGAGATACAACTGAGAATTATGTTTTTGGTGTTAAAATATATATGGGGAAAAGGTGTTTTCAACTTATGGTTTTGTTGATGCTTGAATTCGATAGGACCGAAATGACAACCTCACGGGGATACAAATCCCCTTGTGTTTTTATAGAGGTGGTACTCCTCTCTGTTTCAAGATATTCTTGGAATTCTAGATTTTCAAAATAATATAGGATTTTGAGAAAGTCCGTCTTGATATTCAAAAAAATATAAAGGTTGCAGAAAAATGAAATGTTTTGTTTTTAAAGAGAGTTCCTCAGAGATGACTAGGACCCTCACACATCACATATTTGGAAAAGATAAGCAAAATTTCCTCACATCCATCATAGTTAAACTAAAGATTTATGATCATATAAAAATAAAAGAAAATGGTATGCACGCATAAGAGAACTTTAATAGAGTACACACATGTGGAGCTCAAATAAACAAAATGATAGATAAATATCAAATATTTTATACTCAAAACTCAAAGTTATAAAACACCGTCAACACTTATCCCGAAATAGTTTTCTTCAGATTTCTGAGAAATATAAAGTCTGTTACAAAGCTTTGAAATTTAAATGTGTTTGTCCTTAGGACTAGGATTGGGGCTCATGCGGACCATAAAGAAAATATAAAAAAGAAGTAAGATATGGAGAGAAGATGGTGGGTGATTAGTAGCAAGACCTAGAAAGGAGACAGGAAGGAGTTATCAGATTTTGGTTAAACCTTTCTAGTCAAAGAAACAGAGTAACTGGATGAAAAACTGATAAAGAAAGGAAAATATGATTAGCATAAACTTACTATGATGTTCTCTCTCTCTCTTTTTCTTACTTGCTTGTTGTTTTCCTTTTATTTTCCTCATTGACGGTTATAGGAACCATCTCAACTGTTGCTTCTTTGCCTTCTTTAGTTAATTTATCAATTGCCTTTTTAAACCAATCTTCAATGTAATTTTTCATTGGTGCAACATTTGTTTCATGCATGATATTGATATTAAATAATTCTCCTTCCAAATATCTTAAGTCATGGAAAATGCCATGTATTGCTTCCTCAATATCTTGATTTTTCACAGAATAATCAACCAACCAATTATTTCTCTTCTTCATCATATTCAATTATTCCATAAAATTTCTCAGCCGATAATCCCTTTAATATCTCCACTTGTTCATAAAATTGTTTCTTTGTCATAAACATTGAATAGAGAATTAAATTAGGATCTTGTACCTCATCAGCGCTTCCTGCCAGATCTATCTCTATGAGTCTTTTCAATAATTATTCATTTTTTACTATGGCTTCGCTACATGCTTGGACAATGTTATTCAAATTCTTGATCATTTCTTTCCAGCGGGCGTTCAACTGTTTAATTCAACTTGGAGAAGATAGATCCTCTTCTCTTCTTTTCAATTCTATCATGTTTGAGACTTTTATCCCAAATGGAAAAACAAAATATATGTTGATTATTTGGGTTGGTTGTCATTGATGTCAACCCTTGAAGAAAGTCTGGTAGCAAATTCCAGTAGCACAAAGGTTTGGGTAATGGACCCAGTTTGTTTGATGTATAATGGTATGATTTTTAATATATTTGAAGGTAAGACTATTCTATATGGATAGTACATGTCATGTAATTTCTGGTGGTATGTGTAATTTCACATAACTCCTCACGGTTAGAGAGTTATGGTCATGTGAAGTTGGAAAACTCTCATGATTCATCTAGAAGCCCCAAAAGGTCAAAGTAGTCAAAGTGGTTGCAAAGAAGAAATTATTTAAATAATAAAGTAAAGTCATGAGTGTATTGTAAGTCAAAGTGGATACAAAATAAATTATTTAAATAATAAAATGAATAGAGAAATTGCTAAGTGGACAAGTGGTTAGAAGTGGGCTAGCCCTAAAATAAGGAAAGCGACTTAAGAGATTTTAGAAGGTAAATAATAAAGTGAAGTGATGAGTGTACTATAAGTCAAAGTGGATACAAAAGAAATTATTTAAATAATAAAGTTAATGGAGAAAATACTAAGTGGACAAGTGGTTAGAAGTGGGTTAACCCTAAAATAAGGAAAGTGGGTTAAGATGGTTAAAAGGTAACCCCTTGAGGAATCTACATGAAAGTATAAATAAGAGGCAAGGCTCTCTCATTTTAATCACACTTGAGAATATTGAATATCTACATGTGACTGAGGTAACCAAAGGATATCTAAGCCAAATTTCATAGAGAAGTTGAAGTAACGAAGTCTGAAATTCAAGGAAGGATAAATTATTTCGATGATGTTTTCTAAGGTATGTTATTTACAGGTCACCTCACCATTTTCGCCATAACTTTTTTTTCTAGAATGATTCAGACTGTAAAATTAGGAGACCATTGAGGAAACATATCCAAGTAGCTGTGATAAAAATTTCAGCTTGTGGGTCGTTGAATTTTTGGAGTTACACTCTGTGGAAAATAGGGTTTGTGGCTGGTCCCAAAACTAGTCTAAAACATATGTTTCGAGTAAAAACGTCATAACTTCTTCATAACAGATCCAAATTTAGTAAGACCAAATGTATTGGTTAGATTACATTATTTAGTATTCTTTGTACCATTTTCAGATCCATACAACAAACTTTTTGTGTGGGGCACACTCTACAAGTTCACTCTCTAGAATAAGCCAGAATTCAACAACATATGCCATTTTTGCTATAACTTCTTTTCTGAGAGGTTCCAAGTAATGAAACCTGGAGGAATTGCATAAAAGATATTGAATAACATTGTGTACTATTTTTGGATATTCATTCATTACAGGTACATAGTTATGATTATTTCAAGTTAGGGTTGTTGACTAATCCAAAATTAGTCATGTGAGACTAAAGTAAAGTTTGATGAAAATGCTAGTCTCTTGTTGTTAAAGTTAAGGAAGGTTTGTAGTATGTGATCATATACACCAGGTCTATTATAGAGTTACAAATCAGATTTGAATGATAAAATTGATGAGGGATTTTGGTTGAGGTACATGTTGGGTACATGGTTGAGACAAGTAGTTGATGAGTTGGCACATACATGAGGTGTATAGTTGATGATATTGGTACATCTTGATGAGTCATAGTTTATGTGTATTTGATGCATTATTGGTACATATTTGGTGCATGTTTTGCACTTGTTGATGGTACAGGTTGAGGTACAAGTTGGTGCATGGTTGATGCACTTGTTTATGGTACAGGTTGATTACAGGTTGTTTGGACATGTTATTGTGACAGTTTCTTTGTACAGGTTTGATGCATGGTTGATGCATTTGTTTATGGTACAAGTTGAGGTAGAGGTTGATGTATGGTACATGTTGGCATAGGTTATTGGTACAGGTTGTTACGGGTTGATTACAGTTTGATTGGTACAGATTTACAACAGTATATCTCACAATGATAGTGTGACAGTGGTTCCATCATTATACTTCTACGTCAGGGTGGTTGGACGGGGCAAGGATGGGTGGTTGTAGCCACCTTCCAATTGTAGCTAGAGAACATAGGGGGTTGTAGCCTCCTTTTGGTTATATCCAGAGAATTGGGGAGTTGGAGCTTCCCTCAGGTTGGAGCCTGACAAACTAGGGGGTTGTATCTAGAGAATTGGAGAGTTGGAGCTTCCTTCAGGTTGTATTCTAAGAAACTAGGGGGTTGGAGCCTCCTTCCAGTTGCAGCTGGAAAACAAAGGAAGTTGGTGCTTCCAATGAATGTAATTCTTAAAGACATATAAGAAAAAACATTTTGTTGTTTTCTCTCGCTTTGGGTTTCCACGTAAAAACATTGTTGTACTATGTATGCGTATGATTGCTCATTTTTTCATTGTTTATTCACTCTGCAATTATTGGATGATAATGCTACATTGATATAACACTTGCATTTTGTGGTTAAAAAGGATTATTGTTCTATTACTTATTCACTCCCCCTCTTAGTAATCCAACAATCTATGTAGAATCCTTCTTCATTCTTTAAATCGGCTTGGAGATACTCATGAAAATCATGTGCCCTTGAACCAAAAGAAACAATACTTTTTTATACCTCCCATGCTTCTATTATCAATGACATTCTTTTTTTAATGTTTTTCTCTACATAACTTCGGATTGTTGTGAGTAAGCTAGAAGATCTTTTTAACTTAATAGCGGGTGTAGTTGGTTTAACCATTGTCAAAGGATTTGTTGGGATTGGAAAAGGCATCAAGGAAGTTTCCAATTCTCTGATCCTTTCCTTTAATTTAGCATTTTTAGCTTCTAAACCATCAACAGAATCATCAAGAGCATCCCCGGTTGCCTTATGGATTTTGGAAATTTGGGATGGTCGCATGTCCTTCAGGTCAACCTCTGAGTGGGACTTTCCCTTTTTATTCTTCTAGTCACTTCTGTCTACAATCAAATTTTTAGACTCTTTATAAAAAACAACACTTTCAAAAGTGAAGGATTCTTCTTCACTAAAGGTCTCATTTCCAACGACTTACAATAAAGAATTTTGATGAGCCATATTTTCTTATTGTTCCATTGCAAGAAATATTTTCTCAATATCTACTTTTAGTTCCATGTCATCCAAAGAAAATATTTGGATGTCGTTTTCTATAAGATTATCTTCTTCCTCTTGCACTAAATTTTTCTTTTTCTTTGTCACGGGGAGCTTGTGTGAACTCTCAATTTTCCCAAGGGGAGGATTATTCTCTCCCCCTCCACTAGAACTACTGTTGACATCCTTTTTAACTGGGTGGGCCATTGGATAATTGCTCCTAGATGTAATATTCTTTGGAGTAACAATTGGAGATTGAGAACTTCTTTTACTGGGACCTTTTCCCCTTTGCTTATAAAAATCATTAATGCTGAGTAATGTTTCCAGATCACCAACATCGTGTACAGGAGTGCTTTGGCTATTACCTTCTTCTTCTTCATTCAATATAGATTGAATGAAAGAGTTACTAAAACCCACTCAAAGCATATGTCCCACAAAGATTTTGTTCAGATCAAAACCTTTGATCTTTTCAGCATACTTTAAATTCACATTGTTGAAATGATTTGCAAATTAGTCAATTTTATTTATATTTCTAAACAAGAACTCTCCAATCTTCCATGGCGGGGGAATAAATTTCTTTTTTCCTTTTTTCATGGAAATAATGTAGCCAGAAGTTATATTGCCTTGCCACCTCTGTAATAAATAGTTTGTCAGATACATGATACGAGAGAAAAGAAGGATTCTCTTTCGAGCAAAATATCCTTATGATACTTTGATTCTCCATTTTTTCTATTGTTCCTTTTTTCTCTAAAAATATGGTAGCTTGGTCAGATATCCTTGAAGTGTTTTCGCCCAACAACAACCTTTTGAAGACTGAAACAAAATTATTATAAACTTCATAGAAAAACAGAGGGGTCTTATGTCTCCATAGTCCCTGATACCAAAAGGTAACTGGATCTGTTTTTCAATTCACCCACTTACTTATGGTTAAGTTTGGGAATTGACAACAATGCACAATAGCAAATATTAGATAATAGGCCATAAATAATTTTTATTTTTTTTATAGTGTGATAACTGGGATGAGATTTCGATATAAATCAGTTYCCCCCCCMAAAAAAATTGCATGTTCTTGCACTATAAAATACAAAATATATAAAATCATGCGAGAGATAGAAGCAATGCTTTCCTGACCTGTCAACCTAGTAAATAKCCATGTAATTTATTGATAAGGTTTTTTAAAGGACTCAACCTGGATTACGGTTATGTCTGTTGGGATAGATGCAGGATTCTCCAAATATTCAAGTAGGAGGTCAAGCCATTGTTATGTTTCTTCAAGAATTCTTTGCAATTTTCACCTTTGAAAGTAAGAGTCGGCTTTGGCAGCTTCAACATCTTGCGAAAAACTTGAGGTGAAAGAGAAATCAAAGAATGATCCTGAAGTTGTATAATTATTTGACTTGGCACATACTTATCCACACACCATGCAACGAGTTCTTTACAATAAAAAATCTCAAGAACACACCCAGCACAAGTGATTCTAGATGCCCAAATTACATCTTTTTGTGCAGGAAGAGAGGAATAATCTAAATATGCTCTTGACCACTGGAAGTTCTGGTCTTCACAACCAAAGATATTCAGAGTATCACCAAAAAAACGGTTTTCTAGTGGTTGTTGCCATGGGTTGACGGAACTATTTCTTCAGCTGGATAATAACCTCAAATAAATCTTTTCGGAGAGAAAATGATAATTTAATCCCTTGGTAAATGAGGATTTAATGATATTTAATGAGTAATTCCTCTATCCTTTCACCATTAATGACGATCTTTTCAGAGCCTACACAACAGTTGTTCACATGAAACAACACTTAATGCATATTTGGAAAAGCAACAAAATGGTGGGGACAGATGAGAGAGAATTTGAATATGAAGCTTTTCATGAACCCACCAACTAGGGAACCCGGGTTCATGGATGATAAAAAAATATACTAAGTGTAGAAAGGTAGTTGGTCAGACTTGCATGAAAAAGGAGTAAAATAATTTGGAGCCCGGCAGCCGTAAAAAATTTGATGGTCAAAATGTAGATCACGGAACCTGGGGTGCAAAGTGAAGGTCACAGAACTTGGAGGATGAGGTCTTGAACCCGCGAATCCGCTGATTGAAAAATGACTAAGTGTAGTAGCGAACTTATGACATGAGCAAGTGGATGGAGATGAAGGTCTGTGAACCCATGGATCACACAAATGTGACTAAGTATAGTAACCAGAAAGGGAGAGGAGAAAGGATAAAAGAAAAAGGGAAATAAGGGGAGGTGTATAAGGGGGAAAATAAATGGAAAAAAAAAGAAGTTGGGAAGATAGAATGTGGAAGGAAAAAAAGGAAGCACGAAATGATCTCAACAAATGGCTCCAACTGTGGGATGATAACCCTCTATGGGTTGTCAATAATCAATAATCTTCATGACCAGATGCTTCCATCCATTGGGCTATGGAGTCGATAGGTAAGGATATACAAACCAAGTAAATGAAAAAAGTATGTACAAGGAAATGAGAAAATTCCAGGCGAAGAAACCTTTCAAATGTTTCCCATTAACATGCATCATTAACATTTTACCCTTCATATATTTGAGCATATAAGCATTAAAACCCAGGATCTTTTTAATGATATATGGTCCAACCCAACGTGCTTTGAATTTTGTGTGCATCCATGGTTTCTCCTTAGCTTTGTTCCATAGTAACACCAGTTCTCCCTTTTGAAAATTATTTATGGTTGCATTCTGATCAAAATATATTTTGATACTTTGTTGTCTCTAAGAATTTATATTCAAGGCTTTACTTCATTCTTCCTCCAATTTCAGTAATTGGTTCACTCTCTTTTGCATAGGTGAACTATCTTTTGAATCCTCTGTATTAACTACAAAATTCAAGGCATTTAACTCAAGGCTAATTGGCATTTTCACTTCTTTCCCATAAACCGATGTGTACGGAGACATCCCAATGATGTATTTTGGAGTCATTATGCTCGCCCACAAAGCATCAGTCAACTTCAAATGCCAATTCCTTTGGTTCTTATCAATAGTTTTCTTCAATATATGAATGAGTGTCTTATTAGTGGATTCTGCAAGACCATTCCGTTGTGGATAGTAATTTGATGACTACCTATAACAATCCCATCTTCTCCACAAAAATATGTAAATTTTGAGCCAATGAAAATTGATCCATCGTTAGTAATGAATTTTTCTAGGACATCGAACCTTGACAAAATATTATCTTTGAGAAACTTAATCAACTCTTTAGAATCAACCATTTTTAATGCTATTGCTTTCGGCCACTTTGTAAAATAATTTGTAGCGGTGAGGATACACATATGTCCTTTGCTTGACTTTGGATTTATTGGTCCAACAACATTGAGTTCCCATTGGGAAAATGGTTGTTCTACAAATATAGGTTGTAATGGCATTGCATATTTTTTCATTTTCCCTGAAAATTGTTGACAAGATACACACTTCTTTATGGTAGCATATGAGTCTTTAAAAATTGATGGCCAATAAAATCCAACACTTATTATTTTATGGGCGGTGGCGGTAGGTGAAAAATGTCCACCACATATACCTTCATGGAATTATTTCATCAATTCTTAAGATTTATTTTCATCAACACATCTCAACAATATTCCATCATAGTTCCTCCTGAACAATATATCATCAATCAACACATATTGACTTGACTTCATCTTCAATGTTCTTTGCTCTTTAGGGTTCATGGTGACTGGAAATTTTCCAGACCTCAAGTAGAATATAATATCTTTATACCATTCTAAAACTACCATGGGTTCTGCTACTGAGATTGAAATTACTCCATCCAAAGAATCACTATTTTCAATGAGCTTACATAAACCATGTCCTTTAACTGCTTTTAAAGGTTTAATTTCAATATCATATTCTTGAATCTTTTCTAGCCAGTTTTCTCGTTTTCCTTCTCTTAATTGTTGATTTAAAAGCATCTCCACATGAGAGGATGGAACATATGCAATGACATGAGAATTTAGTATGTAAGTCTGAAAGTGCGCCACCTCTTTCACAAGAGATAGGGCTTGCTTCTCCAATTCTGAATATCTCAATTCATAATCATGAAGGGTCTTTCTCATGAAACTAATTGGCAATTCTTCACCCTTGGTATTCCTCTAAGTAAGAATAGATGCAACAATTGTTTCTATAGTGAACGAATAAATGATGAAGTCTCTTTGAAAATATGGGCTAATGAGGACTGGAGCTGTAGTAATTGCCTTTTTTATATTATTAAAATCTTCTTGTGTATATGTGGTCCATTCAAACCTTTGGTCCTTTTTCAACAATAAATTGATCGGTTTCACAATACTTGCATAGTCAGGGGAAAATCTTTGTACAAAGTTGATCTTTCCAAAGAATGATTGAATACCCTTCTTAGATGATGGGGGGTTGAGTTCATTTATAGCCTTAACTCTTTGTGGATCGATATAGATTCCTTCCTTTCACACAATATGACCCAATAGTTTTCCTTGAGTTACAACAAATACAAATTTCTTTAGATTTAAAGAAACACCATATAACCTACACATGTCAAAAAATTTCCTTAGGTGATGAATGTGATCACTCCTTTTTTTTTAGTGTACTGTTAAGTCATATTGATAATCCACCATGAATTTTCCTATCAATCCCTCAAAAGCATGATCCATAGCCCTCTGAAATTTAGCGCCTTCATTTTTTAAACCAAAGGGCATCCAAGCATATGCATATGTTTCCCAAGGTGTTATGAAAGTTGTCTTTGCTCTGTCTTCTTCAACAACCAAGACTTGACTATACCCAGAAAAACCATCTAACATGAACATGTAGGATGATCTTGTGACTTGTTGGAGAATAAAATCCATGTTAGGCAAAGGATAATTACCCTTTACGCTTGATTTGTTAAGATCCCTGAAATCTACACACATCTTAATCTCCCCATTCTTTTTTCTCACTATCACAGAGTTTGAAAGCCAATCAGAATGTCTAATGTGGTATATTATTCCATCCTTCTTTAATTTTTCCAATTCAACCTTTACTAGTGGTTTTAATTTGGGGTTCATTATCCTTATCTTCTACTTGAAAGGCTCTGCCCCTTCTCTCAAGGGAATAATGTGTTGAATTATTGTTTTATCATATGCCTTCAAATCATCATAACTCCATGCAGACACATCAATATATTCTTTAAATAATGTGGCATATTGATCAACTTCGTCAATTGTGAAATCAACTCCCAAATTGACGTATTTTTGGGAACTATCAGTTCCAATATTATTTTTTCTTGTTTCTTGGACCTTTCAGAGAGATGCTTCTTCCATGAAGTTTTTATCATGATCGTATTTTGTAAAAGGATACTCATTTTGAATACAATTCCTCAGGACAACAGTTATGTGATTATCCTCATCTTCATCATCTTTCGTCAAAAAAAATTCCAATTCTTCATCATTCTCAAATACTTGCAAATACTCCTTATTATCAGGTAAAGAAGGTTGAAATATTCTTTTTACTTGAAAAAATGTTGTGTTTTGAACATCATCCGGGTTTGACAGTGAGGCCACCAAAGCTAATGAATGTGCCTTCTGATTTTTGTCCCTTGGGACGAAAGAAATGTTGAAAGAGTTGAAGGCTTCCATCAATTCATTAACTCTTTTTAAATATAATTTGATTCTTTCCTTTTTAATCTTATATCTTTGTGCTAGCGGAAAAATCCCCCTATAACTATACCAGGGTTTAAAGTATAGACAGAGAAAATGACTCCCTAAAAATCAATATAATTTCTACACTACCACAAACATCCCAAAATAGATGAACAGAAAACAGTGAAAGAGTCGGTTGGAAACCATACCTTTTATCCAATGTTTGGTGCTCATATGCTCAAGCTCTGTAGCTCCCAAGGCTGCAAGTCTCCTCCCAAAACTGACCTACATCCACCACTAGGAAAACAAGGYTACAAGTATGTTATTTCTATTCATAAATTAGGGTTAGATATAAATTGTTATGTATAAATCAAAGAAAAGACATAAAAACCATCATTTGGGACAGGGAAAAGAGATTATTTTATTCATTAATCAAATATTGAAGCTTACAACCTTTGCAGGCCGAAACTCTATGAACCTGGTTCRGGCTCCTCTTAACAATGCTCCAAWTGCACCTTCAATAAGCCTCTTCTCACAATCTATTGATCACCTCAAGGGAAGGGAATGGATTGTATGGAAGGAAAGGGGTTAGAGAGGGAATGTTGAAGAAATAACTCACAAAAGGTTGCAAATGCTTGGGCAAGGAAAGGAAGGGAATTTGGGCAAAGTTTGACCGTTCTAGTGTTTTATTGTGGAATGAGACCCCAAGACCTCCTTTTATATGATAAAAGGATAGTTATTCAGTTGGGGGAGGGGCTATAGCAGGTGAATTGGTTGGGAAACCTCCAATAGCCTGTAAATTCCACGGAATTTCTTATAACTTTTGGAGGTATACGTGGGTTGTTTAGCATGCAACAAGTGTATGTGCGTGGGTTTTCCGACATGCAACAAGCGTATGTATGCGGGAAGTAGTGCAGCAGGGCACGTACATGCTCTAAAAATGGTTTTTTAAATAGAGTTTCTCAACAATGATTTGGAAAATTATGCAAGTAGGAAGTCCAATGCCATGTATGCATGAGGAGGGAATTTTAGGACTATAACATATGCCCCCTAATGTGTGAGGTCAGAAGAGCAACTAATGGATGAAATACATTACAATATCTTCACCAATGAGAATGCACGAAATCGAGTGAGCCCGAGACTAGAGTTCAGGAGGTGCCATCTGTAAAACAACAATTGTCTCTCCAAGGTGGGAATACCCATGCTCCGAATGAACTAAATCATGGTTGCCAATCAAATATACTGCAGATCCATGTTATATAACTATATAAAGTGTATTCGCGAGAAATACACAGCGGATCTACATTTCAAAATCAGTCGAAGATATACAAGTACAGTATGCATCTTCAAGAAGCTAGTGACGCCTGTGGCTGGAGATGAAGTCTTCATAGCTCAAGCAACAACTTCAAGATCTTTAAAACTTGGGTAAGAGTATAATGGGACTGCAAGACTCACTACTATGAGGTCTTCGATAAGACGTCGGGGAAAGACTGGAGGATCTTGATGATCGGGCAAAGAACTTCGTCGATTTCGAATCTGGACTTGACTAGACTCTCGGGATGGCTCACTCATGAAAGTCAAGAGACAAATTTGAGAAAGGTCGACTCGGGTTGGGTAAAAATTCACTTGGAAAAAAAAACGAAATATGATCAGACTCAAGTAGCATGACATTGACATAAGTTTGTGATGCAAGAGGCACTGCAAACTCTCCATATGTTTGGAAGAGTAACCAAACGAAGGAGGACACAACTCTATGTAGCGAGAACAACTTCATAATTTCATATTAGATCCCAATGCTTGACTAACAAACAAAATGATGTGCTTTGTCCAAGGGCAACTATCTTTGTTGCCGAAAAAATAATGTATATTTCCCTTCCCCTCTTTTTGGAATATTTAATTTTTTTGCCTTTTTCAATTTTTAAAGAGCTTGAAAAAGAATAAAATAATGCTACGTTATAAAGGAGGAACGAGTGTCGCGAGCAAGCAAAATGGTTCCAAGCGCATGGAACATACTAATGCTCAGGACAAGGAGACATGTGCAGGATAAGGACACTCAAGGAAAATTCCTCCATGGGTCAAGGCGTCAGATTGCAGAGGAAAAAAGTGTTGCAAGGCTTGCGTATAGGGAATGCTTAAAAGGTTTGGTTGAGAGCAACATGGAGCCGACATTAGGCCAAAGACGCAAATATGAGACCCGCAATGCAATTCAACATGACACAGTGAGACCCCTTCTATGTAAATTACGAGCCCAGAGAAGGTAAGCTTGGTAGTTTTTTCACGTTTAGAGAGTATGAAAAAACGCAAAATAAGACTCCAGGGAGTACCTTTTTTGTAGTTAGTCCAATCGGTTCAAAAAAGGGTTAAAATTGCACCAAAAAGACGTCTTTTCAAAACCATTTTAACGAGTGTGAAAAAGACAAGATCACTCGGCAATCTTTTCAATTTTAAGGAGTCTGAAAAGAGCTTAACTATGGATTCACGGCCTTTCTCCAAGTTTAGTCTCCTTAGCCCGAAAAAGTATAAAAGTAACTAAGGAGAACTCTCCCGGTGAGACAAATATCCTGAGGCGTACCTTTTTCCATTATAATCTACTGGCAGGAAGAAGGGTTAAACTCATGCCAAGTAGATGTTCTTCTGGACCAATTTAACGAGTTTGAAGGAACAAGGTCACTCGACGATCTTTTCAATTTTAGGGAGTTTGAAAAGAGCTTAACTATGGACTCTAGGGGGGTTACTTTTTCGTAAATAATCTCCAAGGCCCGAAAAAGATGATAAACCAAAACCAAGGAGAATGTTCCTTTTTTGAAAATTTAGTCCCTCAGACCCGAAAAAGGGTTAAACTTACACCTGAGAATACTCTTCTAGCGAACCGAAGTTCCTAGAGCATACCTTTATTCATAAAATTAGCCATCCGAACCGAAAAGGGGTAAACTACCATCGGACAGATGTGCCTTCAAATTTCAGTTTGGTGAGTGTGAAGGGAAACAAGATCGCTCAGAAATCTTTTCATTTTTAGAGAGTCTGAAAAGGGCTTAAAGAAGACTCCAGGGGGATACTTTTCTCAAGTAATCCAGATGAGATTTAAAATGATAAATACAGTCTCATTGGATGTTGCTTTAGAATTTTAAACCGATCTTGAAAGACAACAAAGTGTGCTCATTAGGGAGTCCTAAGGGTAAGGCCAAGAATGATGACTAGAGAGAAGAATGAGGCTTCAATACAAAGTCATGGTGGAATTAAACATGACTTTGGTGCCTATGAAGTACTTTGGCATGGGCACAAAATGGAAAACAAGGCTCTAACTAGGATGCCCATGGAAGGAAGGATCTACCACATAAAGTACGACACACTTATCAGTAAGGAAGGTTAGTGTCGCAATTTAGTGGGGTCGATCCTAAGGCCAAATGAACCAAGAAATGGATAATGAAAAATGAAAGTAGGGAAAACCCTAACCTATATGCCAGTTTCGAGGTCAATACCTGTCAGAATGGATCGATATGATGAACAAATGTAAAAGAAAAATGTCTCCAAGATCATGTATATAGGGCCAATAACACTCAACCATAAGTTAATAAATCCGATATAGATAGAAACTTCAGAAAAATAAGAGGTGTTATTGAATACAAAACTTGAAAACAACAAACCTGGAATGTACAATATGTACAAGGTACCACACAAACTTACGACTCATGCAAGGTAGTGGTTTATATAGAACCCGTTGCTAGGCTCTGACCAAGATTCTTTTCAGTAGTCAACCTGGAAAGTCTCCCAAAAGGTAAGAAAACACAAACCACAGTGTAAGTCTTCCCTTGGTGTAGAAACCGTAGTCATGGCTTCGGGGATAGCCTCATCCAAAGGAAATTTGAAATCCAAGAAATCACGCGAACGAGGAGGGTCGATAGTCCCAAAGGGCGAAGCAAACTGACCATATTCCATATGACAATGGAGGTTCTGTCTAGGACTGGCAGAGTCTATCAACGAATAATCACAAGAATGAGGGCTTAAGGATCTATAAACAACCAGATCAGACTCAAAAGGAAACTCAAGATCACTTGGACCAAGAGGGGGAAGCAAGGGCTCCCATGCCCCCATTGGATAAACCAACGGATCAATTGTTGAGGCCAAGTCTGGAGAAGGAAAACATGAGTGAACAAGTTCCTGCTCAGGAGCAATTGAACACCGAGGATAAGACGCCACATAATTTACATGTGGCGGGGTAGAGTCTACACGAACACTAGGAACATATAAAGGGGCAGCCTGAACTAACGTCAAATTAGGATGGTGATTATAATATGACAGTTGGTCGATAGTGACAATGCTTCCATTGTGAGGGAAATGCATCACTCGGAAGAGCGTAGACACCACAAAGCTCATAGCATATACATATTCATGCCCAATGAGCATATTGAAATCTAATGGGCCTTGCACCACTATAACATCGACAAGGACAGTCTGTCCACCTAACGATATAGGAAACTAAGGAAGAATCCAAAAATATTCGCTAGGACATCTGTCAAAATTGAACATCTCATGCGAAGCAGTCACAAGCTTAGGAGAACCCAAACCTTGCCAAGTCAAGGAGGATAAAATACTTGCGAAGGCTCCTTCATCTACAATACATCGATAAAAAAAATTTAAATTAACTTCAAGCCTTATTTGAAAAGGTGTAGAATAAGGAAGGTTAGGATCAACAAGGTCATCCCAATCAAAGAAAACCATCCTAGGACTTTGGGGAGGTGTGCTTGAAGTGAGCGGGATGCCCCCTTGTTCTGAAAGTACTGAGTTGGAAATGATAAAACATAGTCGATAGACACATCACTCTCCAAGAGAAGAGTGGGATCAGCTGAAGATTGCATCAGCGTGACCACTTTGGTAGACTCGACACTCTCCAAGAGAAGAGTGGGATCAACCAAAGATTGCATCGACATGACCACTTTCTCAACCACTGGCTGACTAGCATATGAGATAACATGTTCTAAAGGCGCATCACCCCCAAAAAAGGGAGTGGGATTAGCCAAATATTGCATCAGCATGACCAAATTCTCAACCACTAGTTGAATAGGTTGTGAGGAAACCTCAGAAGACTCAGAATCAAAAGAGATTGCAGACAAGGACCACAACCTTCGTACCTCTAGAAGGCTAGGGAATAAATCAGTAAGGTGATCTCCCTTGGAAAGATTACAAGGGAACTTAGGCTTACATCCTATCCATCTAGGTTTCTCAACAGAATCAATGCCCCCATCATGACTACTAGTAGGTGGTTGCACATCTCCAACATGACTTGCAAAGGTTGGTGATTGGTCGATAAGATGACTCATAGAGGCTACATACCTATTGCCAGTATGACTAGCAGTGACTGGAATTTTCCCCCTAGCATGACTTACAGGGGTTGGGTGCTTTCCCCCAACATGAATCGCATAGGTTGTTGACAACTCTCCAACATGAATAGCATGGGTTGGTTGTTTTCCCCTAGCATGACTTGCAGGGGCTGGGTGCTGGTCTTCAACATAACTTGCAAAGATTGACGACCTATCTCCAACATGACTCATAGAGGTTGGTTGTTTACCCCCAGCATGACTTGCAGAGGCTGGGTGGTGGTCTTCAACATGACTTGCAGAGGTTGACGACCTATCTCCAACAAGACTTGCAGAGGTTGGTGATTTCTTCTTCCTCTTCTTCCTCTTTCTATTTCGTTTAGACTTATGGTTACTAGTAGTTATACTTTCACCAAGGAAGGCAGAAGGAGGAGGAGAAGACTTTGTTGACGAAGGAACATCAACATGATGCCAATGACATAAGGTGCTTAACTAAGAAGCGTCAAGAGAATTCAGTACATTTGGAATGGTACCCAACCAAACCGGTAGTCCCACATTCAACCTAGGAATGTACAATGTGGCCATCAAAGGGACGCCAATGTTTCTCAAAAAAGGAAAAGCACGAGAATTCCATTTTGAAGGGGTTATTTGGTTGGTATCGTTGGGAAATTTAGCCATGAATATCTTATACACATGTTCTCCTCTTGCGGGATCATTCAATTTCGTAAAAGTCTCATGCACTGACTCTAGCGAACCAGTGGTACAAAAAACAATGCTTATAAAGAGGCGGCTCCACGTTTCTAAGCGGAAGACCAAAAATTCCTCACGACCGGCGGAGTGGGCGGTCTACCACCTTAGGTTGAAGACCCAAAGAAATGACCGACTAACTCACTATGGAAAACTAGGGAGCACAGAGCACATACTAAAATTTTCCTAAACATAAATCAAGCAGTCGACACTAGATCAACTAATCGACAATCAACACTAGATCGACTAATCGACAATCGACACTAGCTACGCTAATCGACACTAGATCAACTAACCGATGTAAGTGCAACTCGAACATGGAATCACCCTCTGGGTATACTCTACAAAGCACGATCTAACATCTGCCCTAGGTACCACGGTATACCCTCGCAGACACCTGTGTAACTCTGTAAAATATGGGCAACTAGGTTGTCAACTCGCAATCAGTCACCGGGCGGGTATAGTTGACAGTCGGGTAGATCGTAATAAGAAGGATAACAAGTCTGAAGCCCTTTAAGGGTGTTGAAAGCAATTGGTCTGGAAGACAACTGGGGATCTCGAACAGATTCGAGGTCCACGAAGCTCCATAGGAAAATGCAATCGGTATTATTCCTGAGAAAGACCCTCAATCTACAATCCCCGCTACGTTTGGTCTGGCTTTGGAGGGGTTATCTCCTCTACGTTTCCTCGTGCGACCTCGTGTTTATCCCCTATGTTAGAGGGCAGTCCTGGCTAACTCTTACGATATTGGACTTAAGACACACTCTATCTCAAACTCCAATGTTTGTTTTAAAATGGCCTTGAAGAGTTTCCTCTTCACACCTAATTCAAGGCGTTAAAACCCTAAACTAGTTGGTGAACCCTACAAACAGAAAGTCTAATATATTTTAATTTTAGCGTTAATTTTATAGGCTTGATTTACGAAAAAGATGTGGTCATGCAACTGATGTTGTTTGAGACTCTTGCAAAAATGAAACTTATAAGAACACTGGCAAAGAAGGATTTTCTTTCTTACTTTTCTTTTGAAATGCTTTCAAGATGAGAAGAAAATGCAAACCTGTGCTAATTCTTTTTCTTTTTCAAATAACAATGCAAAGCAATGCAAACAAAGAAAGAGGCCTAACTAGCATAAAAACTAGGGTTTTTTAATATTTTCCTCCAACCAAAGCAAAACTAACAAAATATGCTAAAAGAAACTTATGAATACACGATTCATGGCCCCCCTAAAAATAAGCCAAAAAACCTAGGAAACATAGAGAGACAGGAGGATTCCTTTCTATTTTTTCTTAACTGCTTTAACAAGAAAAACCAACGTAAAATTCTTTTTTGTTTTTCAAAGCAAGAAACAGAAACAAAGAGAAAATTGAAACCAATATTGATAGAGACACTAAGCCAACTGCATAAACATAGGGATTCAAACAAGAAACTGAAAGGAGGATCTAAAACTTGACAGATTACTCTAAACCTTTAGGGAAAACAAAAAAAAACTAAGGAAAAAGTTAACCGAAACTTTAACCCAAGCTATGGCCAAAGACAGAGACTCTGACAGGTTCAATAAAGTCCTGAGAAGCCCAAACTTCTATCAGGAAAGAGACAAACCTCTCTTTGTTAAAAAACACTTTCAATACACAGAGACGCGGGTTGTTGCATCACGAACCTGCGTATGTACGCAGGTTGTTTATTGTGCAGAGCGTGTATGTACATGGGATGACCCAAAAAAGGGCATGTACACCTCTGAGACTTTTCAAAAATAAAAAGACTAGACATACTAACAGGGCAGGGAAAGTTGGTATGCTCTTTGCAGGTGACCAAAAACCCTTAAAATACTCAGTGAACCTTACTGAAATGCAAAAGGCAATCAAGAAGCCAATTAAAAACCCAAAAAAAACTTCCTCTAAAACCATAGAGAGACTCCCTAGTGGAGTTGCCAATTCTGCTAGCGGGAAAATCCCCCTATATCTATACCAAGGTTTAAGATATAGACAAAGTAAATGACTCCCTAAAAGTCAATATAATTTCTACACTACCCCAAACATCCCAAAATAGATGAATAGAAAACAGTGAAAGCATCAGTCATAAACCATACCTTTTATCCAACGTTTGGTATTGATCTCCTCAAGCTCTATATCTCCCAAGGATGCAAATCTCCTCCCAAAGATGACCTGCATCCACCACTAGGCAAACAAGGCTACAAGCATGCTATTTCTATTCATAAATTACGGTTAGATATAAATTGTTATGTATAAATCAAAGAAAATCCATAATAACCATCATTTGGGACAGAGAAAAGATATTGAAGCTTACAACCTTTACAGGCCGACGCTCCCCGAACTTGGTTCGGGTTCCTCTTAACAATGCTCCAAGTGAACCTTCAATAAGCCTCTTCTCACAATCTACTGATCACCTCGAGGGAAGGGAATGGATTGTATGGAAGAAAGGGAGCTAGAGAGGGAATTTTTAGGCAATAACTCACAAAAGGTTGCAAATGTTTCGGCAAGGAAAGGAAGGGAATTTGGGTAGAGTTTCACCGTTATAATGCTTGATTGTAGAATGAGACCCCAAGACCTCCTTTTATATGAAAAAAGGATAGTTATTCGGTTGGGGGAGGAGCTATAGTAGGAAAATTGGTTGGGAAACCTCCAATAGCTCGTAAATTCCACCGAATTCCTTAAAACTTTTTTTAATTTTTGCAACTTTTGGAGCTATACGTGTTTAGGGTGCAGCAAGCATATGTACGTGGGTTGTCTAGCAAGCAGCAAGTCTATGTACGCGGGTAGTAGTGCAGCAGGGCGCGTACATGCTCTAAAAACTAGTTTTTTAAATAGAGTTTCTCAGCAGTGATTTTGAAAATTATGCAAGTAGGAAGGCCAATGCCATGTATGCATGAGTAGGGAATTTTAGGACTATAACACTTTGGGTAACGTGATTTATTACCAACTTGGGGTCGCTTGTCACAATTAGATGTTCTATCTTCATTTCTTGTGCAAGAATCATTCCTTGAATCTAAGCTTCATATTCTACCTCATTATTGGTGCACATAAATTCAAGTCTGAGAGCATGTTAATGCACAATCTTTCCTGGGCTTATAAGGATGATTCCAACTCCACTCCCAGAACTTGAGCAAGCTCCATCAAATGACATCCTCCAATAACCTTCAAACTGATGCTTTTGATTCTCCATATCTTCAATCTGCTCCATGTCTTCAATTTGTTGCATGTCTAGGATAGTGATCCGGATTTTATGAGCAGAAGGAAATGAATACAGATTATTAACATGTGCTTAACACAAAATAACATAGATACAGTAAAACTAGTTTTCTATTCAATAACAAAATAAGCTGAAACTGTAAAATGCAGCAGAAACAAGCTTGTCGGAATGGTGGCGGCTTATCTTTGAGAAGAGATGTGACGACAGCGCGCATTCGAAAGAAGAAGGTTACAATGAGGCTCTCAAGGCCTTTTTACAATAAGCAAGAATGCCAAAAACCCTAGACATCCAAAAACCTAACCCTAGGAGATGAAGCGCCAAAAGTCATGTGGGCCCCGTTTGGGTAAGTTAGTACATCAACTTCCCGGGGTCGTAATTTTTGCATACGATCTCCGTTTTAGGCATGTGAAAGCCCGTTGGAAAGGTATCGTCGAGGAGATTCATTTTTGGGGCTCAATCATGCCTTCAGCTATCATTAAGGAGCTCGATCCCGAAAAACCTTCATTTAGGCCCTCAAAATGGCCCTGAAAGTTAAAACTGCTAAAAATAGTAAATTGCCAAAATTGTCAGAAAACTGTTTTGAGCCAGTTGGAAAAGGTGGGTGGCCACCGATATCCATCTGGATCAATCATCCCTCCTTAGGAAGAAATGGTCTCCATTGCGTTGAGGTCCCCCATCAGATGAGGAAATTTCTGTTGAATTTGGCCCCGGGTGAGCCACTTGCCTTGGTGCAGGAGCTGCCCTGCTTTGACGACTCGATAAAGTCGGATCATTTGTTGTCGAGTGCCTTTGATCTGTCTGTCCACAATATGATCATTGGATGCATGTTGTAGGCAGTCGGGGTTGAGCTCTGTTGGTTTCAGTTGTTTTTCTACTTCTAAGGTGTCCAATAATGGTGGGAAATAAGGGCGAAGGAGATCCACATTGAACATTGGGTGCAGACTAAGGAAAGGAGGAATGTTGAGCTCAAAAGCATTATCCCCCACAGCCTTGGTGATAGTGTACAGACCATAATGGAGTGGGCGAAGCTTCTGATGGGGTCCATTAAGGCGTTCTTTCTGCAAGTGCAACCAAACTTTGTTGCCCACCTGAAACTTATGCGGCACCCGATGTTGATCATGGCATTGTTTTTACCTGTCATTGGACTTTTGCAGGATATCCTGAACCTGTTGACGGATGTGATATATTTTCTCAATGAATCGGGTGGCTTTGTTAGCTTCAGTTGGAGCAGGAGATGAGTCGATCAAGGTGACCGCAAGGGGAAGTGCAACATCTATGGGTCCCAATGGTTGGAATCCCAACCCCACTTGAAAGGGGTTGTGGCCGGTTGAACTATGCAGGGCTTAGTTGTAGCTATGTTGGACATAGGGAAGTCTCTCATCCCATGTGCGAGGGTTATTTGAATTATACATGCGAAGGATATGCACAATCATTCGATTTACAACCTCGGTTTGGCCATCTGTCTAGGGGTGGAAGGTCGTGGATTTGTTGAGCTTGGTGTCCAGCAATGACCAGAGGCTCGACCAAAATGTGTGGAGAAATCGACTATCCTGATCTGAGACAATGGTTTGTGGGATTCCAAAATGTACCCAGACTCGTTCAAAGAAGAGCTTGGTAGTGGCCTCTATTGTGATGCTCTTCTTGTAGGCAACCAGAATCGCCATCTTAGAAAAGCAATCAACAACCAGAAAAACATAGTCATTTCCCCACTTGGTGGATGGGAGGCCCAACATATAGTCCATTGAGATCGATTCCCATGGCCTGTCAGGAGTAGGAAGAGGGGTGTAAAGGCCCTGTTTCTTAGTGGTCAGTTTGGCAATAGCATAGGCAGTGCAGGACCTGATATACTTGCTGACCTCTTGTTGAAGTTTCAGTCAGTAGAAATGTTTCTGTAGCATCGCCATTATCTTTTCAACGCCGAAGTGTCCTGCCACTCAACTGTAGTGGGCTTCCTAGATCAGCTTCGCTCTCTCACTTGATGGAACACAGATATGGCCCAGACGACACAACAACCCATCCCGAAGATGGAAATTATCGACAACTGTGTTTGCACCCAACATTTGGTAGGTGGTGGCGAAGTCAGGGTTTATCTCATAGAGTTGGGGCCATCCAGATGTCTCATGGCAGCAAGAGTCTAGCACCATGGTGAGTGTCGCGACTGGCGGTCTGCTGAGGCAATCAGCGACGCGATTTGTGCTTTTTGTTTAATACTTGATGTTGAGGTGGAATTGCTGCAAGTATGTGGACCACTTTTGATGGCGGTCATTTTGCAATTTTCCCTATGTCTGCATGAACTGCAGTGGCTTATGATCAGTGTGGATGATTGTCTCCTTCCCAATAATGTAATGTCTCCACTGGCGGCATGCTTGCACAATGGA
The DNA here is from genome assembly GCA_032191745.1 of Picea mariana. Classification (NCBI taxonomy): domain Eukaryota; kingdom Viridiplantae; phylum Streptophyta; class Pinopsida; order Pinales; family Pinaceae; genus Picea; species Picea mariana. The sequence goes on from JASDQU010103027.1 coordinate 80,426, forward strand.
GTACATTTCTTTGTCGTAAGTAGGGTACTTACAGATAGTATCTGACACTGTCTCACTATGATAGGCCACAGGGTGGTTGTGCTAAGTTAGAACGGCCCCCACAGCATAGTCTGAAGCATCTGTCTCAATATCAAAAGGATGTTGCAGGTCTGGTAGTGAAAGTACTGGGGCTGAGCACAAGTGCTGCTTCAAATCATCGAACGCCTGTTGTTGGGACCAGACCCACACAAATTTTTCCTTACCACCACCTCTGTTTATTTGGCTGAGGGCCCATGCAATATGGGAGAAAACCAACACGAAACTGCGGTAGAAATTGGCAAGGCCCAAGAAGCTTCGAAGCTCAGTGAGTGTTGTTGGGGCTGGACAGTCATGGATGACTTGGATCTTGGTTGGATCCACATGTACGCCATGTTGTTCAATGATGTAGCCCAGGTAATGGACCCTGTCCATGCCGAAGGATCATTTTTCCAAGTTGGCGTATAGCTTGTGCTGTCGCAAGGTGTGTAGAACCTGCTGAATATGCTGCAAGTGTTCGGCCCAAGTCTTGCTGTAAATGAGAATGTCATCCAGATACACCACTACAAAATTATTGGTGAATGGTCGCAGGATATCATCCATCATCCTCATGAAAGTGGCTGGAGCATTTGTCAAGCCAAAGGGCATGACCAACCATTCAAAAAGGTCTTTTTTTGACTTGAAGGCGGTCTTCCATACATATGTTTGTTCTATCGGGACCTGGTGGTAGCCAGACTTCAGATCAATCTTATTGACGTATTTGGTCGTCGTGAGTTGATCAAGGAGGTCATCGATTTGGGGAATCGAGTACCGGTTTTTTACTGTGATTTTATTAAGATCTTGGTAATCAATACAGAGTCGCCAGGTTCCATCTTTCTTTTGTACCAGCATGATTGGGCTCCCGCAAGGTGATGAGTTGGGGCAGATGTGCCCATTGTGGAGCAGTTCTTGGATCTGTCGCTTGATCTCCTTATTCTCTAACAAAGAGCGATGATAGACTGGCCCATTGGGTAGCGGTGCGTCTGGGGTCAGATCAATGGGGTGCTTGACCTGGCAGTGTAGAGGTACCCCTGTAGGTGAGGAGAAGATATCTGAGTATTCTTCCACGACCTTATCTACTTGCTTCTGTTGTGTGGAGAGGTCAGCTGCAGAGACCCTAGATGTGGCTGTGATCTTTCACTTATTCTGAGAGAGAATCACGAAGAATACAAACTTCCCCATCTGAGAGATGACCTTCCTGCATTTCTTAGCAGAGATCAAGGAAATAGCATTAGGTGGGACTACCTCGGGTATCCTGTACAATTTCTTGTTCAAAGTAATAATAACACTACGAGGCCTAGACTCATATACAGCATGATGTTTCCATAAATAAGGTTGGCCCAAAAGAACATCACAAACTTCAAGAGGAGGAACATCACACAATGCCTCGTCTTTGAAGGGCTTGATGTCGTACGACAGTTGGCACTGTTGGCTGACGTGGAGATCGCTTCCTTGGCGGAGCCATCCAATGGTGTACGGTTGTGGGTGCGGAATTGTTGCTAGGGCCAGTCGCTTGATGACCTCTACTAATATGAGGTTTTTCTAGCTACCGCTATCAACGATGAAGTGCAGCGGGGTGCCTTTTACCCACATCTGTGAATGGAAGAGGCGCTCTCCTTCTTTTGGCTCGTCTGGTTCACCAGGCTGGAGCTTGGTGGTAGCAACGGTGGCACTAAGTTCCGCGTCAATGATCTGTCTTCCTCTTTCTGGTTCTGGCTCAGAGTCATAATCTGCATCTGATTCAGAGGCTTTCACTTCGGCCACCAGCGACTACTTTGAGCGACAATTTGCAGTGTTATGCCAAGGGCTCTTATGGAAGTCGCACCACTTCCCATTATCTTTCTTTGTCTTTCCGGTGTCCTTCTTTGCTTGCAGCTTGGACTGGTTGTCCTGATACTGTCCATATTTTCTCTGTCCTTTGTTCGGTGGGTTGGGGCTGCCCTTTCCTGGCTTTTGCTGTGAGGGGTTCCCAGGCCCAAATAGCCATGTCTTTTGTTTGAGCTTCTGCTCGATTTTGATGGCATATCGGTAGGCCGCGCCCAAGGATGAGATGTCCAGAAATTCCATTTTAGTTTGGATGTATCTATGCAAAGCACCGCGATACTTGATCACTAGATGTCGCTCTGAATCTTTGATACCCAACTTGGTGCGCAAGGTATGGAAGATATTTGTGAAATCTGGCACTACTTGGTCTCTTTCTTGCCACAGTGTGGTCCATTTGGTATACAGGTCGTCATAACTTCCAGCAGGGTAGTATTGTTCCTTAATAACATCCCTAAAGGATTCCCAGGTGGTTGTGACTGAAAATAATGAGGTTTCCTCTATTTCCTTTTGCTCACAGAAAGATTCCCACCAATCTTTGACGTGGGAAATGACTTTGAGGAGCGCAAAAGTAATCTTTTCTTTATTTGAAAAGTTATGGACAGAAAAATACCCTTCTAGTAGATTCAACCACTTGTCTATAGCATCTGCGTCTATCTGACCTTCAAATATAGGAATATCGAAGTTTATTTGTATCTTGAAGGGGGAGGCGCCTCCGTTCGAAGAAGATGCATCCCCTGTTGGTAGCCGTCGAAGGATTTGCGTGAAACTATCCATCATCTCGTTCCTTTATTGCATGAGGGATTCCACAATCAACAGTTTGAAAGGATCTCCTATCCCATCATCTTTCTTTTCTCCTACCATGGTAGGTTGCTTGGGCATGCGAGAGCTTCTTTCTTCTTGCTTCCAGGTGTTGCTTCTTGCTTCCAGCGTTATCTGTCATATTTTCATTTGTCTCTTTCTCATTCACCTTTTCTTTAATTCTTTCCTTTTCCTTTTCAGAATCATTTTTATTTTTGGATTTATTTACAAACGCTCGTGTCTGGGCAACATTCTTTTGTGAGTCAGGGTCATTGTCACCTGTTATCACAGGGGTGGACCCAAGGGTCAACTTTAACAACGCACAAAAAAACCATAACTACCGACCCTTTCAGCAACACTTGCGAAGTAGGCAAAGTCTCACCTGAGGTAGAGGCAAGGGAGGTTACAGGACTCAGGTGTCTGTAACCAAGCTGGGACACAAATCTATGATTATAACACTTCACAAAGTACTTTAATAGAACTTAGAGTATGGTATGCATTATTTCATTAGCTTTATTAATATCGCAAAACAAACCCTAAGATAGATCGGTGCAATAACAGTAAAGATTAAGCACTTCAACTACCTACCACACAGCACAGAGTTAGATCTAACATTCATTCATCCTTAACACTTGTGAAGCACTAAGCATCTATAGATCTATCTAACATACATAATAAGCAAAGCATATTCATAATATAAACAACACTGCACAAAGCAACCAGAAGACACAAGATATACGTGGTTCACCCCAATGTGGGACTACATCCACCAACGACTTCGTCTTCTTTATTATTCTTCAAGCTCTTACATTCATATTCTCTTGTGCACTAAGACACATATCCAAGCTTCACAGAGGACAGGAGATTTGTGCACAAAGCACCAGACCCTCCTTCCCAAAATTAGGTCAAGGTACAAAACCAACTCCTTTATCAAGCACAGAGCCTTACATACACTTTTTGTTGCACAAAGCACTCATAACTTCTTGCACTTAGCTACTTAGTCTCTTACATCGCTACGCTCAACTCTCCTTCTAGCTTATAATATTACTTATTTATAATTTCAAAATAAGGCCTAATCATGGGTAAACCCATGGGCCAACATCCCATAACTCATTACAAAAACTCTAAGAACCCCTTGATGGGTCCACAAAGCCCACAAAACAAGTCAGATCTGTGATCTCAGCTCCCYTGGGTGCTCCTTCCTCGAACAYTGCGTGGAAGTCCAAAAAGTGGTCAAACCTGACCAAGATTTCCTCAAAACTTTTCGAGGGCCAACAGGCCTCCAAAACTCACCTATGACTCATCACGAGTCACTTAGGTCTGGGCAACGTTGCTTCGAAGGCCTCGAGTGGCCTCGACTTGCTACTTTGCCTGAGCCTCCTGCTCAGTGATCTGTTGAATCATCTGCTATGTAGCAGGCCCTTCCATGCGTTGTTCCACTATCGCAACCACTTGGTCCAGTTGCGAGCCTTGTCCTTCAATTTCTTCAAACACCTTGCAGGCCTCGTCCTGCACAGGTTGCAGCTTCTGTGCGACTTCCATTACTCTACCCTAGATGGCAGTAATTTGTTGTTGTACCACGCATTATTCTTGTGATCTTTTCATTCTCTCGACTGTAGTGAGTAGCTTCATCTGTGCATGTACTGAAAGTGCCTGCTATTACACCTCCTGTAACTGTGCTTCTAGTTTCCTTAGTTATGGATCTTTTGTGAGGTGTTCACAAGTTTGCGTGCTTCTATCACTCAGTTGTTTGCATTCTAAGGTGAGGGCTCTGATCCTTCCAACTGTGTTCTTAGAGGCTTCCTACCTCTGATCGCGCACCTCCTACGGAGTGCTTGGTACTGCTTGAATCTCTAACTCTGTTATCCTCTCTTGAAGCTACTGGATGGGCTCAACGAGCTTTTCCACTTGAATCTCAATCAATTCTTGTTCCTCCTATGCCAAGCCGGGCACAGAGCGAAGTGCTTTATTCACCTCTTATTTTACCACAGTCTTCTTCATGAGCAGCTGATCCTTTTCTCTCAGTATCTTCGCTTTGTCCTCCTCGAGCATCACCCGAAACTCATCCTTCTCATTTTCATAGGTGGTTACGCAGTACCGTGCAACTTGTAGTTTCTCTAAG
>JASDQU010103027.1:85243-100715 GCA_032191745.1 Picea mariana
GGGCACAGAGCGAAGTGCTTTATTCACCTCTTATTTTACCACAGTCTTCTTCATGAGCAGCTGATCCTTTTCTCTCAGTATCTTCGCTTTGTCCTCCTCGAGCATCACCCGAAACTCATCCTTCTCATTTTCATAGGTGGTTACGCAGTACCGTGCAACTTGTAGTTTCTCTAAGACTTCCTCTTTCTCTTACTTCAGGGCTTCTATAGCCTTATCCTTTTCTTCTTGGACTTTCTGAATTTGAGCCTCTATCACATCTGCAAGTCTTCTTAATTGGGCAGGCTCATCCCCCAATTCCATAGTCTCTGATGAGGAAGGCACAGTAGGCACTACACGGACAAATCGAATAGCTTGTTGCATTTCCTTCAGCTCCTTCTCAACCCTTTCATACATCTCTTCCTACTTCGCTCCATATCTCTGTAAGAGATCTTCATATGCATCCTCCATGGCTCTGCGGACTAGACTGATATCGTCCTCTTTGAGTGTGGCCTCTATTTGGGGCTTACTGGTGCGGGTCTTCTTTCTTGTTGAAGGTTTCTACAGAGAAACCTTCCTCTTCTGCAGTGTTTAAGTAGGGGAATATTTCAGCAGTGTAACTTCGCCTTCTCCTTCATCCCCTCCTCCTTGTCCATCTGCTTGGTCTTCTCCTTCTCCTCCTCCTCTAGGCAAGCCAGATCCATTTTCCTCAAAGGCGTTGTCCTCCTCATCATTCTCTATATTCTAGACTTCCTCCTTTTTATTTTTCTTCTTCGCACTGGACTGTCCATCATGCTCAACCTGGGTGACCAAGGGGCTTCCTATGATGTTGGGGTTAGAGAGTTCTGCATCATCAACCAATACAAGGAACTTCTCTGGACACTCCTTTGTAATCTGCTCCATGTCGTCGTCTGTTAGCTTGTAATATGATTCCAACTCTTCCTTGCTCTCATCTCTGTGCGCAGTGATATATATAAAATGTTGATCTGTGTGGAACTTCGCAAAAGGTTGGTACTGGTGCAAGGTACATTATGTCATGCGTGGAAAGGCTTCAATGGAAACCTTTAGTTGTTGATAATAGGCATGGAACACAGCATTCGACTGCCATTTCTTCAACATATCGTTGGTGTACCACAAGGTAGAGAACTTAGCATCCAACGACTCTAATTCTTTGATCTCCAGGAAGGTGTCTCCTTTCGGCATTTTCCAAGCGACAAATGCAATCAATACGAGCAGACAGCTAAAGTGGAACTTGAATCCCTGTTCCTGAGCTTTGCGACAGTCTTTCTTGAGCTCATTGATGAGGTAACTCACCCAATTCATTTGCATTCCCTCCACACACTTTCCTATGAGGTCCACCATGAACTCGATGACCTGTGTGGGGTGATTCTTTCTTACGAGATTGCCAGCTATGAGTTCGCAAGCGAGGCACACTGCGTCATCCTGGATAGAGGCTACCTTGTAGTCTCGCTTCCCTTTTTCAACTTATCCATATGATTCCTTTATGCGCTGGGCCAGGGAGCGATATGAGGTCTTCCCTGGGTAAAACTACCGAGGGTCGGGTCCTTACATGCTCAATCCTATAATCAGGTGGATCAGCGTTGGATCAACAGTAATCTGCCAGTTGAGCCACATGTATCCTCCATGGTAGCACAACAAGAGGAGTTTAATGCAAGTATTAACCTCCTGGTGTCAGCCAAAATGGGGAATCTTCATCACATTGAGTATAATGGACTATGCCAGCTCCTTAATCCATGGTTGGGAGACCAGGCGAGGCTTCTTCCCAGTGGTCTTCTTCAAGTATCTATGAGGTGCGAGCATTGCATAGTTCTTTCTATCTCCAAGGTTGAAGTCATTGTTCTTCAGTAATGGGATCTGTCCCAACTAGCTCCCGACCAAGCGTATTCCAGTCGGGATGTACAAGGTGATCAAAGTGTATTCAAAGTCTCGTGGGATGTTGTCGCGGTTAACCGCGCCACCCAAAGGTAGGATATAATCTAGTAGGATTGACGGGATTTGCTTCACATTAGCCAGATTGTCGTGATGCTTACTTCGTTGCTCAGTCGCGGAGTTGACACAGCTCGAACGACGTTCAGTCAAAGGGGAATCCTGGAGTCCCCTAGTCGACGATGCTTATACTCCTTCAGACATAGCTTTATCATCCATAAACTTCTTAAGAACCTCCTTGACGGACTTCTCTAACTTAGTGCGTTCACCTGACATTCTCAATCTTAAACAGGCAGGTCGGGGTAGGCGAATGGACAGGTGGAGTAAACAACAAATGGCGAGGTTTGATAGCACAGCTTGACACACAATCACTTCTCTTCTTGTCTCAGATAATCATGGGTGGAAAAAAGTGGTCCCGACGGAGCGTTCGATGGGTTAAATAAGCGAGTGTCGTAATGAATTCTTCCAACAGGCAGGAATGTTTCCATTAATGTGAATTTGTCTGTTATGGCGTAGTCTCAACATCCCAAATGCGGTCCATCCACCCATAAATGTGTTTCCTAGTCATTCTGGAGCGTCATTCTAATGGTCGGGGCACCTCCAACGGTCATATAGCTTCGTCAGGGCAAAGTCCCATTCTGTGTGGTTTTGCTGTTCCGGTAAGATTCAAATCCTGCAAACCTGCCTCCTACAAAGTCTTCCATGTAACTTCATGTAGCTTTTCCAACTTTTATTTCTTCTTACTGAGCTTCCTTGCCTTCTTTCCTGTGATCTGAGTCTCTCTAACTATTTTAATATTCCTCTTTCCATCATTCTTATCTTCTCCTAGCATAGTGACTTTGCATTATTGATGTGCTCTCAAAGGGTTCGAAGTTAATACCTCTTCTCTTATTAATTCCAGGGTAGGTTTTCTTATTTCTTGCATGGATAGGTCCTTCAAACCTTCTTGCGTTCTTTCAACTTCGACAGTTAATTCTCTTGCCCTCTATTGCTTCTACTTATCTTCTCGTTCTTATATTAGTCGGTCTATTTTTCTAGCTATGAAATCCCTTATTTCTTGCTTTTTCTTTTTTGTGGATTCTTCCTCTACTTTCCTTCTAATCTGATCCTTCTCGATCCAATGCTTTCCTAACAAAAGTGGGAAAGGGAAGTTGTTCCCAACAAAATTAATGACTTCAAATTCCTCTTCAGTTGATGTTCCATGGATAATAACAGGTACATTAGTAACTATTCCACATAGGGTTATCATCTTTCCCTTGAACAATCCTATCCTTCACAATGAAGGTATCATAGTAGGCTTTCCCAAAATTTCCCAAGTGTCTTATGTCATAATATTCACTTGTGTTTCCTCATCCAAGACAAGGTCTATGTCTAAGTCTCCTATTCTTGCATTTATGTTGTTTTACCTTCAAGATCTTTGGTAAACCGACATCCTTGTGATCATTCATTGTTTATTTCAACTGTGATAACATAGTCTGAGATTTTTCTGACTCATTCTCTTGATGATTCTCTAACATGCTCTTATTCTCTTGATTTTCTTCATATTTTTCTTGTCTCGTATTCATTTGTTCGACTTTAGCAGTCATCCTTGGACAATCCTCAACTTCATGACCAACAATTTTACAACAAAGACAAATAGGGCATTCCTTAGCAAGATGTCCCAGTCTTCTACAGTTATAACATAGTGTTAATCATCTCTTTCTCTTGTAAGTTCCCCAACTTCTCGTGTACTGCGCACAAGGATCATAGTGTTGGACCTGCAATCTACAAAAGTTCTTTCTAGGTTCCTACATCCATTTATTAGTCCAAAAAATCTTTCTATGCATAGGAATAACATATCTCTCTTTATTTCTATCAAATTTATTCAGATCAACTCTTTCTTCCAACTGTGCCTTAGCTTTCAGACTAGAACAAAATCTATTAAAAATACCTCAATTCATGCTTTCGAAACTAAAAAAAATCGCTTATCTTACCCTTATCAAAGCACAAAGCTTTACCTCTTTTAAGATCTTACCTATTTTCTTCAGATCGGGTTTCTTTCTTAGCACAGAGCTTCGCAATTCAAGTAGAGTACGGTGCACTACAACAGCAGATCTATGAATAGAGCTTCTCTTTTCTTTACTTCAATTCCCAGCAATCACAGTTTCAGGTCCCGTCAACGAAACCATTTGTTGGCACAGGGGCAGACCCAGGGTTCAACTCTAACAACGCACCAACAACACCCTAACTACTGGGCCTTTCAGCAACACCTACAAAGCAGGCGAAGTCTCACCCGAGGTAGAGGTAGGGGGGGTTACAGGACTCAGGTGTTTGTAACCAAGCTGGGACATAGATATGTGATTATAACACTTCGCAAAGTACTTTAATAACACTTAGAGGATTATATGCATTAGTTCATTAGGTTTATTAACATCGTAGAACAAACCCTAAGATAGATCAACACAGTAACAGTAAATATTAAGCACTTTAACTACTTAGCACACAATAGAGAGTTAGATCTAACATTCATTCATCCTTAACACATGTCAAGCACTAAGCATCTATAGATCTATCTAACATACATAATAAGCAAAGTAGATTCATAATATAAACAACACTGCACAAAGCAACCAGAAGACACAAGATATATGTGGTTCACCCCAAAGTGGGGCTATGTCCACCAATGACTTTGTCTTCTTTATTATTCTTCAATCCCTTACATTCATCCTCTCCTATGCACTAAGCCACAGAGCCAAGCTTCGTAGAGGACAGGAGATCTGCACACTGAGCACCATATCCTCCTTCCCAAAATTAGGTCAAGGTACAAAACCAACTCCTTTATCAAGCACAGATCCTTACATACACTTTCTGTTGCACGAAGCACTCATAACTTCTTGCACTTAGCTACTTAGTCTCTTACATCGCTACGCTCAACTGTCCTTCTACCTTACAATCTTACTTATTTATACTTTTACAATAAGGCCTAATCACGGGTAAACCCATGGGTTGACATCCCATAACTCATTACAAAAACCCTAAGAACCCCTTGTTGGGTCCACAAAGCCCACAAAACAAGTGAGATCCATGATCTCAGCTCTGTTGGGTGCTCCTTCCTCGACCATTGCGTCGAAGTCCAAAAAGTAGTCAAACCTGACCAAGATTTCCTCAAAACTTGGTCGAGGGCTAACATCGCCTTCTTCAAATATATACATGGACGTCTCGCATCTGTCCATTTGTATAGTTTCGGGACTTTCATCAGGTAAATAATCATTTCCTTTCACAACCATTTTCTCATCATATATATCATCCAACAAAACTGCATTTGGGATTGGTTTCATGGGAACCCTTTGTCTTTGYTGATTATCAGTTTTTTCAAACCTCRCTCTGTTTTCTTGGGGAGGGTTCCTTCTTTGCTCTTGGACCGACATTCTCGGATTTGCTATATAATTATCACCCCTTCTTAATCTGTTTATCTTATTTTACATTTTCATGATGGTTCTATTCATTTGAGCAATCTCAATTATTTTCTTAGTTTATTATGCCGCAACAGGGTGTACCTTTACATCTGGTATGGTTCCCTTAAAAAATCTTCCTCCAATTGTTTGATTTTGGATCGGTTGTGGCTTCTACTCTTCATTCTTTCTTGAGCTAGAGGCTCCTTGATCATCAATATTTAGGCCTCCTAGCTGCCTCTGTACTTTTCTCGGGATAATATCGGGGTCAACACTTGTCTCAATCATAATGTCTTCCATCCCAGTGGCCTTAATCATTGTTTCCTCCAAGGTATCCATCTGGGATGTTCTGATAGTATATTTAACATTTTGGGGAATAAMATTCTTATAACAAACAAGTATCACTCAGTCATTAGGTATTTTATCTTTTGGAATCTTACTCAAAGTTTTATTGAACCTGAGATTAAAATATCATATTCTCTCATTCTTCCTCAAACCAAACTGGGTGAAATTGGTAAGAAGGGTATGATATGTAACTGGGGGAGCGAACATAATTAGGAACATGGATTCGAGGCCATTAAATGAACCATTTGACCTAGTGGGTAATGTCATATACCATTCATAGGCTCGCCTTGATAAGGTTTGAAGAAATAACCTTACCATCACATCGTCATATTCAACACGATGAAAATCAAAAACATCAAGAAACAGATTAAGGTGTCTTTTGGCATCAATTGTTTTGTCTCTGGAAAATTACTTCAAAGTACCTTTAGGGAGAATAGGGAGGTCATGTTGCTCACGTCGAATATTTAAGGGGAAATATCTTACTCTTCTTCGGTTTCCAAATATTTGGTCTTCTTGATTTCTTCCACCACCTCCTCTACCTCCTTGTCTTTCTTCATGAGGTTCTCTTCATGGTTCTTCTCATGGTTATTCATTTCTTCCTGCCATGTCTAGAGATATTTCAGTAATATGTTCTCCACTTCTTAGAATACAAATTTGCTTCCTTTTACTTCTGGTAATGGTTCCCTTGTATTTGTCCAGCTTCAATTTCGACCTTGTTCTTGTGCTCTTCGAGCTTGTCTTTTGTTTCTTCAGTCTTGTCGCTCGTCTCTCCTGTGTCTACGAAGGATTTCTCTTTCTTCTTCTTGGACCAATGTTTGCCAATATATTTCCAATTCTTCTTTGGTCTCGATTGTCGTTACTACCAGATTATATAGTTGATGCAAGATGCTCCGTTGATTATTCAATCCAATTTCTAGGTGGGGGTGATCAGCCTGGGGCAAAGTCATGTATCTTTCAAAAGATGTTAAACCAGATTTCAAATTTTCAGTTGGTCCCCAGTATGGTTGCCAAAAATATTGACGCTTGAATCCATTAGGACCGAAACGACAACCTCACCGGGATACAAATCCCCCTGTGTTTTATAGAGGTGGTACTCCTCTATGTTTCAAGATATTCTTGGAATTCTAGATTTTCAAAATAATATAGGATTTTGAGAAAGTCCATCGTGATATTCAAAAAAATATAAAGGTTGCAGGAAAATAAAATGTTTTGTTTTTAAAGAGAGTTCCTAAGAGATGACCAGGACCCTCACACATCACATATTTGAAAAAGATAAGCAAAATTTCCTCACATCCATCATAGTTAAATTAAATATTTTTTATCACATAAAAATAAAAGAAAATGGTCCGCACACACAAGAGAACTTTAATAGAGTAGACACATGTGGAGTTCAAATAAAGAAAATGATAGATAAATCTCAAATATTGTATACTCAAAACTCAGAGTTATAAAACAGCACCAAAACTGATTCTGAAATAGTTCTCGTGGGATTTTTGATAAATATAAAGTTTGTTACAAAGATTTGAAATTTAAATGTGTTTGTCCTTAGGACTGGGATTGGGGCTCTCGCGGACCATAAAGAAAATATAAACAAGAAGTAAGTTGTGGATAGAATATGGTGGGTGATGATAGTAGCAAGACCTGAAAAGAAGACAAGAATGAGTTATCACATTTCGGTTAAACCTTTCTAGTCAAAGAAGTGGAGTAACTGGATGAAAAAGTGATAAAGAAAGCAAAATGTGATCTACATAAACTTACTATGATGGTCTCTTTTTTTTTTTTACTTGCTTGTTGTTGTCCTTTTATTTTCCTCATTGACAATTATAAGAACCATCTCAACTGTTGCTTCTTGGCCTTCTTTAGTTAATTTATCGATTTCTTTTTTAAACCAATCTTCCATGTAATTTTTCATTGGTGCAACATTTATTTCATGCATGATCTTGGTATTAAATAATTTTCCCTCCAAATATATTAAGTCATGATAAATGCCATGTATTGCCTCTTCAATATATTGATGTTTCACAGAATAATCAACCAACCAATTATCTATCTCTTCTTCACCATATTCAATTCTGCCATAAACTTTCTCAGTCGATAATCCCTTTAATATCTCCACTTGTTCATCAAATTGTTGCTTTGTCATAAACATTGAATTGAGAATTAACTTAGGATCTTGTAGCTCATCAGTGTTTCCTGTCAGATCCATCTCTGTGAGTCTTTTAAATAATTATTCATATTTTATTATGGCTTCGATGCATGCTTGGACAATGTTATTCAAATTCTTGATCGTTTCTTTCCAACAAGCATTCAACTGTTTAATTCGACTTGGAAAAGGCAAATCCTCTTCTCTTATTTTCAATTCTGTCATGTTTGAAACTTTTATCCCAAATGGAAAAAACATTATCTATGTAGAATCCTTCTTCATTCTTTAAATCATCTTGGAGATACTCATGAAAAGCACGTGCCTTTGAACTGAAAAAAACAATATTTTTTGATACCTCCCATGCTTCTATTATCAGTGACATTCTATTTTTAATGTTTTTCTCTACATAAATTCATACTATTGTGAGTAAGCTAGAAGATACTTTTAACTTAATAGTGGGTGTAGTTGGTTTAACCATTTTCAAAGGACTTGCTAGGATTGGAAGAGGCATCAAGGCAGTTTCCAATTCTTTGATCATTTCCTTTAATTTATCATTTTCAGCTTCTAAAACATCAATAGAATCATCAAGAGCATCCCCAGTTGATCTATGGATTTTGGAAATTTGGGACGGTCGCATGTCCTTCAGGACGACCTCTGAGCGAGACTTTCCCCTTTTATTCTTATGGTTAATTATTTCTACAATCAACTTTTTAGACTCTTTATCAAAAATAACACTTTGAAAAGTGAAGGATTCTTCTTCACTAAAGGTCTCATTTCCAACGACTTCTAATAAAGAATTTCGCTAAGCCATATTTTCCGACTATTCCATTGTAGGAAATATTTTCTCAATGTCTACTTCTAGTTCCATGTCCTCCAAAGAAAATCTTTGGATGTCATTTTCTATAAGATTATCTTGTTCCTCTTGCACTACATTTTTCCTTTTCTTTCTCACGGGGAGCTTGTGTGAACTCTCAATTTTCCCAAGGGGAGGATTCTTTTCTCCCTCCACTGGAAATATTGTTGACAACCTTTTTAGCTGGGTGGGCCATTGGAGCATTGCTCCTGGATGTAGTATTCTTGGGAAAAACAACTGGATATTGAGAACTTCTTTCACTGGGACCTTTTCCTCTTTGCTTATAAAAATCATTACTGCTTAGTAATGTTTCTATATCACCAGCATCGTGTAGAGGAGTGCTTTGGTTGTTACCTTCTTCTTCCTCGTTCAAGATAGTCTGAATGAAAGAGTTATTGAAACCCATTGAAAGCATATGTCCCACAAATATTTAGTTTGGATCAAAACCTTTGATCTTTTCATCACACTTTAAATTCACATTGTTGAAATGATTTACAAATTCATCAATTTTATTTATATTTCTAAACATGAACTCTCCAATCTTTCATGGCAGGGGAATAAATTGTTTTTTTTTTTTTTTTCATGGAAAAAATGTAACCAGAAGTTATATTTCCTTTCCACCTCTGTAATAAATAGTTTGTCAGATACATGATATGGGAGAAAATAAGGATTCTCTTTCGAGCAAAATATCCTTATGACACAGTGATTCTCCATTTGTTCTATTGTTCCCTTTTTCTCTAAAAATATGGTAGCTTGGTCAGATATCCTTGAATTTTTTTCTCCCAACAATAGCCTTTTGAAGACTGAAACAAATTATTATAAACTTGATAGAAAAACAAAGGGGTCTTATGTCTCCATAGTACTTGATACCAAACGGTAACTGGATTTGTTTCACAATTCGCCCTCTTAATTATGGTTAAGTTTCGGAATTGACAACAATGCACAATAGAAAATCAGATAAGAGGCCATAAAGAATTTTCTTTCCTTTTTATAGTGTGATAATTGGGATGAGATTTCAATAGAAATCAGTTTTCCCCAATCAAAAATGGCTTGTTCTTGCACCATAAAATACAAAATATATAAAATCATGCGAGAGATAGAATCAGTTCTTTCGTGACCTGTCAACCTGGTAAATAGCCATGCAATTTATCAATAAGGGTTTTTAAAGGACTCAACCTGGATTATGGTTATGTCTGCTGGGATAGATGCAGGATTCTCCAAATATTCTGGCAAGAGGTCAAGCCCATTGTTATGTTTCTTCAATAATTCTCTACAATCTTCTCCTTTGAATGTAAGAGTCGGATCTGGCAACTTCAACATCTTTCGAAAAACTTGAGTTGAAAGAGAAATCAGAGAATGATCCTAGAGTTGTATAATTCTTTGACTTGGCACGTACTTTTCCACACACCATGCAACGAGTTCTTTACAATCAAAAACCTCAAAAACACACCCAACACGAGCGATTCCAGATGCCCAAATTACATCTTTTTGTGCAGGAGGAGAGGAATAATATGAATATGCTCTTGACCACTGGAATTTATGGTCTTCTTGACCAAATATATTCAGAGTATCACCAAAAAAATGTTGTCTAGCTGATGTTGCCATAGGTTGATGGGATTATTTCTTCAGTTGGATAATAACCTCAAATAAATCTTTCCAGAGAGAAAATGATAATTTAATCCCTTGGTAAATGAGGATTTAATGAGATTTAATGAGTAATTCCTTGAGCCTTTCACCATTAATGACGATCTTTTCGAAGCATGCACAACAGTTGTTAGCATTAAATAAACTTAATGCATATTGGGAAAAACAACAAAATGGAAGGGATGGACGAGAGAATTTCATGAACCCTCCAACCCGCGAACCCACGATTATGGATGATCAAAAATATACTAAGTGTAGAAAGGAGGTCAGTCGGTATTGCATGCAAAAAGAATAAAATACTTTGGAGCTCGCCACCCACGAAAAATATGATGTTCAAAATTTAGATCACGGAACCTGGGGTGCAAAGTGAAGATCACAGAACTTGGAGGATAAGGTCTTGACCAGCAAACTCGCTGATTGAAAAATGGCTGAGTGTAGTAGTGGACTTATGACATAGAAAGTGGATGGAGATTAAGGTCCTCTAACCCGTCAACCTGCCGATCACTGAAATGTGACTAAGTATAGTAACCAAAAAGGGAGAGGATAAAGGATAAAAGAAAAATGGAAATAAGGGGAGGTGTAGAAGGGGGGAAAAAAACGGAAAAAAAGAAGTTGGGAATATAGAATGTGGAAGGAAAACAAGGAAGCACAAAATGATCGCAACAGGTTTGTTGTAAGAGTTTCTAGCCACATATAGAAGGGAAACATGCCCTAAGTTCAGAAAAAATGGTTTTTCAAGACTTGAATTTATACCCCATTTTTCACTTACATACTTGTTGGGAAACCATGAGGCATTTTTCATATTTCTTATGATTACATCTCAAGCCTTAGGGAGTAACATTGTACAATAAATCCAAGGTATCCATTTTTGAAGTATGTGGATTAGCCTTATGAGATGCATGGTTTACATCATGAAGGCCTTGCTTTGAGCAAGGATGAGCCATCATTGATATATTGCATCCCCATTGAAAGATGGATAGAGCAAGCCTGTGGATACACATGCCAATTTTGGTATGACTTTGTTTCTCTTGCATGCCCTCGTGAGTTGGATTCTATGTTTGTTAATTATGTAATTTGTGTACCAATTCATGACCACTTTGTGCTTGATACATCTTTGTTTTGGTTCATAACTAAGCACAAGGGTAGAAATTTTAACATTGATGAGATGCTASCCTAGATTCTTTGGTTGTATGATTATACCTAACACATTCTTGTGTCAAGATGATTGGAGTAGGATAGTTGTAGGTCATTTTGTGTGTTTCATTTATGCATCTTAATTATGTTTTTTTGACTTACTTTCTTTAAGTAATTTCTTGACCATATGCATATATAATTAGTTGCATTTTTKAATTAGAGTTGTCTATAAAAAACAATTATATATGATTTTTCTACTTGTCATTTATACTTTCCATATACCAAGGGGATCATATCCCCTTGCTCGTTCTTATTGATGGTTTTATGTTATAATGCAGTGGGATATATTTTTTGGTTTCATGTAGAGTGCACGTCTTGGAGTTACAGAGATTATCGAGGTTCTCATACACTCTACAGTGAGAACATGTCCCCATGTTGGAGCCAGATGTTACCCCCTCTTTATCTATGGTTAAATAGAAGAAATTTTGTCTCCATGATTCACATCACAGACATCAATTCTAGTGATGCCATTTAGGATTATCCATAGGAAATTTCCCACATATGCCTCCCACTTTATGTTCAACTCACTCACATCATATCGTGCATGACATACGTGAGATACCTTGTTTTGATGCTTTATATTAGGTGTTAATGATCAATGTTTTTGACATGAAAATAGTGATCATGGGTTGAATTAGATAATGGATCATGATGCTTTGAATGTATACCTTTTACTTTGTTACACCTTGGTGGTCACCATCATCTCCTAGTCAAGTGTTGTCACTCTTGGGGAAATTTGTACTACTAGGGTGCCTTGATAGGGGTAATGTGTCCATATCCCAATTCATACATGACATGATCCATATTTCCCATCTCTATTATCCCTTCTTTTGGGTTGGTTGTCATAGGTCACCCATAATGGTTCATGCCTCATAACCCCATGAGCAAAAGGAGATAGAATTCTTGAAGTTGATGCAACTTGATATATATATATATATATATATATATATATAACCAGAAAGATCAAATGTCAAAGATAAAAAATCAAAGCAAAGCAAAAGAAGAAAGAAAAGCAAAGTCAAGAACCAGGAAATTATAAGAAACATGAGCTCTACCCCCTCACTAAGAGGCCATCACCCTAAGTCCTATGCAATTCATGTTTTGTTCCTGATATTGTTCTAGGCTCAAAGAAAAATGTCAAGGAATCTCATAATAATAATTAAAATGACCTTTTTAATACCCTTAATTTAATATAAACTTTCAATGAATAATAATCAGAAATAAAGAGGCCTAATATCATCATAAAGTTCTTTCAAAATTAATAATATGGAAAGAAGAGATGAGATAAACAATAATTGAAAGGAGTAACGTATCCAATACTGATAAATATTACTTCATCTCCAATAGAGGAAATAACAGAGGATTTACTTATGTCATGAAAAATGAAGAATTTAAACAAAATATAAAAGCACGGGTCTTACTTAACTCACAACAAAGCAGAGGAAATTATGTACTTGTATCATTGTTCTATAATTTATTGTAGTGGAGGTTGTACCAAGTTGCAACAACTATGGCATGGATTAACTAATTACAAGATTATATTTTATGGAAACATAGAAAGAAGCACATAAACCCTAGAAATCAAAATCAAAATCTCTCTATCTTCTATAGAAATAGTTTTTATTGAAAGTTGTGTATTTTCTCAAGGTGCAAAAAAAGTCCCTCCCTTTTAACAATCTCTTAGATAGATATTTATACAGATAAAATACAACAAAATCTGTTATTTGATCCTAGAGATATCTTTGAAGTCTAAAAATGTCGATCTCGTCAGATAATCCTTGGATTTCTTCAACCACTGAAGTGAAATTTCCTCATTGTGTTGATTGGATGCCCAAATTAAGTGTGTAACCGACATGAGAAACGATGTCCATTGTATCGACCTCGATAAGCTATTGTGATCGTTGATCTTGCTTTCATTAATCCCACATTCACTCGTAATTTGTTTTACTCATATTTTTATGGCAAAGGCCTTTATAATTGGTTCAAATAAAAACAAAGAATACAAATAGAACAGACTTTGAAACCTTGTTTCTATGTTACTTTTAAGCCATGGGATCCAAATTTACTAGTTGACCTCCTTTGAACACGTGGAAGTTGTTAATTTTCTAGGACAATGCTTCGTCAACAAGTTTGACTTTAATACCCAGGATAAAATCTATATCATTTATTGGGATAATGAAAAAGACCGAGAATAAATCTAAGCCACCCATCTAGATAATCATTTTGGGGTCATATTTTGAATTTCATTTCGAACATAGTATTCATAAATAATCCATACAGTTCATTGGAGTAGACGAAAGACAATCCACATTGTTCATCTTAATGTTCAATTCAAATTCATAAAGAAGATGAAGACTCCAACGGGGAAGATCCGAGACTTAATCTCAATCGTCCATCGGATATGCCATCATAGGAATTTGGACTGTCGGGTATATGTGCATTCATTAGAGAAAAGGGTATGGTCATTGATGACGTCAGCTAGGACAAGTGGTGGGTGGGTCATATGTTCATACTAGTGTTGAAGTGGTAGCCAAGTCTGACACATGTCACCTATTGGTTGGTCCTGCTAAGAAACTAATGTTGCATCATGGAAATGGAGGACCCTGAGATTGAATCTAGACCGTAAGTCGGATGAGTCTTTGAAGTGATCTATATCATCCTTCTGAGTGCTCCATCGAAGTGACTAAATCTATAGGACTCTGAAATTGTGACTCTGTGGTTAAATCTCCATCGTCTATCAGAGTATTTCGAAAGTGAAAGAGAATCATTGATCGAAGGTACATCGTTGGAGCTGTCAAAGGCTATGGGACTCCAGGATTAAATCTCAACCATTAATCGAAGGTGTTGTTTGGTTGATAATGGTTTACAGGTGTTGTCATGTTATTGGTTAGACTCGGATTGAACTATGATGAAGAACCTATTCAATAACAATATATTAAATATGCAATTGTTAAAAAATATAATCACATATATTGTATATGTAAAACAATATAAATCCAAACCTTTAGGCTAAATGTATCCAAATTTTGCTCATGAATTTATATTTTAAAACAATTGAAATATTTCACTAAGCCTAAGCCTAAGACCTTAACCTTTATACCATCTAACCCTCAATCCCTTGAAACATGGACGATCTCAAAGATTATGTGGGGAAATCAAACATCCTTGAGTCTTGAAACCCTCCCATACCATCAAGGCATGTGTCTAGTATAACCATGTCAAATTTCGACGCATACAGTCACAATTTAGAGAAATTTCAAAGTTGGTTTCCACTGCTAACCATGTAGAGTCAATGGATGTCATTAATCCCTTCACCCGATATAATCCCTAACCCATTAACAATTAAACCACTTGCATGTTGGACCCTATAAAATTATTTTGGGATGTCTCAACTTAATATAATCATGGTTTAATCATCTCGAAGAATGCCACAAGAAAAAGACAAATACATGGAAATTGGCATCTTCATCCGGTTTCATTGTAAAGATGGGTATGTCGGGTTTGATCTTTGTTGGAATGGATGGACAAATTGGGTCATGATGAATATGATGATGATGACGATGGAAATGACAACCATGATGATGGCGTTGATGAAGAGAATGATGTCTCTGAGTCTTAAAACCCTCCCATACCGTCAAGGAATGTGCATAGTCTAAACATGTAAAATTTCAATGCATACAATCACATTTTGAAGAAATTTCAACATTGGACCCATTCACTACTCACTGTGTGAGGTCGATGGATGACATTGGTGATGGGCATGTTAGAAGTTCCAAGATATTTCAAGAGAGTTTTGACAAAGATTCTATAGAAGGGAATGACGAATGATGACAATGAGATCGACATGCATGATGAACATTGATGAAAACATGGACGATCTCGAAGATTATGTGGGGACATCAGACATAATTGATCCTTGAAACCCTTCCATACCGTCAA
>JASDQU010103027.1:110706-139270 GCA_032191745.1 Picea mariana
AAGGGTATCATGACGATCAGGGAAAAAAGGGGAATTCAATGGGATAGGTCCCAAATAAGGGGGGTCATGACCATAGGAAAAAAAGGTTAAAAATGATAGGTGTCACTACGATCAAGACTAAAAGAGGGATCCAATGGGATAGGTCTCAAATAAGGGTGCAGGCAACCCCAAACTTCTTCTTTTTTTTTTACTCATGCGGAGTTATACTCTAATCTGAATAATAATGTAGTGGTGAAATGCCCAAATTCTTAACAGGTATAAATGTGTAGCAATTTTGCAACCAGAATGCAAGAGGAAAGATTGCATGGCAATAGATCTTGTCTGTTCCTTTTTTGTTATGTTTCCATCCCAAGGGTTGGGGTGTTAAGGGTTCCTACATATAAAAGTTTTCCCTATGCTATAACTCTCTGACATACGTGTGAGGTCAAACATTATTACTCGACCCAATATCTTAAGGAAACAACTAAAGAGGCTAGTCCGCACCCTTAACTATACTACCCAATTACCCAAGTACTAGAGACTATCTTCCCGAGTGTTGTTCTCAGTGGCACTATAACAGTCAGGCAATAGATTGGTTGATCTATAGCGAGGTTTAGGATACCTCTAGGCAAGTCTGTATACAGGTGTTTTCTAATGCGCTACCACTCGAAGAGGTACCAATAGGGGTTATAAGGGTGTCCAACAATGTGAGTTTAAAAACCTCTTATATTTCTTGCATCTATTCTTCCCTGGCCATGGATTTATGCGTTGAACAACATATCATTGTAGTTTAAAGACGTCGGAACATGTCTCTACCCTGAAAAAATTTAACCCACAATTCCTTCTCAAGAAAGTGCTCTGATACCACTTTTTATGCACCTGCTTATATTATATTGAGCAGAAACAGGAATATCATAGAAATTACCAACTAAACAATAGAATATAAAGAATAACACACCAACATGATACCTTTATTGAAACGAGAGCGATGTTCACTTCGAGGGGGCAACCTCCAACAGAGCAATGCTCTATTGCAATAATTCTCCAGACAAAACTTATCATGCCCTCAACTCCTATTTATACTAAATCTATCTACCAAAAGAACAATCTAGAGGAAGATCTTTCCAGAAGTGGAAGCTTCTATTAGGTCTTCTTACATTTGACTTGTTCAACTTATTACTAGGCATTATTTGATAATATTTGCCTTTATTACATGGAAAATATATTATTCTACCTACGTGAGGGGTTAGGGAGGTTAGGTCCCTAACAAAATCACTTCAATATAAATATAAATCGAAACTAAGATCTTTGAGAAAATAACCATTATCATTTTCTCAATCTAATTACTTATTAATAGACTTATAAAAATGTAAAAGTCTTAATAAACCCCCTAACTACTTACACATATATATAAATCCTTAATCATAGTGTGGAGTACATTGTTTATACACTAAATGTATCCTTAATCATAATCTTTAATCAAAACACTAAATGTATCTCCTATAATTAATTCTTCATTCAAGAGTACTTACCTAATAAAGCCATAACTTACCTATGGCTATGGACCTATAACGACACCAAACTATTTGGTAAGGTTGCTCCCTAACAACTTTAGAGTTAAGTTTTAGTGTACATATACCCCCAAAAAATATAAAGAGACTTGTGTTGTTGATTCATTATGGCATCAAATCCCTCGCTTTCCATCCATGGTAGTGCCACGCCTGCCCTCTCCACTTGACCAATAAATACCTTTATCAAAAGCAAATTGATTAGCATAATCGATACTTCCAAAAGATGTCAAGAGCTTCAAAATAGGCGGTTAACCCAATTTTCTTTCTAATTCAATTACTCTGGATACATATACAATAAAGCCACGACCAGATTTGAAAATGTCTGAAATATTCAGTTAAATTTAGCCCAAAAAATGTACAAAGATCCTATGAATTATCGTGTATAGGTGTTGGCAATGTCCAAAGGTAAAGGCATATTGGAATCAAATGGGAGGCAGGGTTCCTTCAAACCCTTGTTCAATAGCAGCATGAAATTGCAAGATGGTGATGATGATGATGAAAGTTCGATGATGGAGAAGTCCTCTTTTGGTCAGAAGAAGTGGATTTCATAGCTCTCATCCCTCGCCAATGTCGTTGTCGATCGTTGTGTAAGGTATTGAATTTATTCTTTTAGTTAAATAGTTGTTGTGTAGGGTATTGGATTTCATAGCTCTCGTCCCACCCCCGAAGGTAAAGGCATATTGGCATCAATTGGGAGGTAGGGTTCCTTCAAACCGATGTTCAGCATCAATAGGAAATTGCAAGTGACGATGATGATAATGATGACGAAATTCTGGGGATGGAGAGGTCTTCTTCTGGTCACAAGAAGTGGATTTCAGAGCTCTCGTCCCTCGCCAATGTCATTGTCGGTTGTTGTGCAAGATATTGAATTTATTCTTTTGGTTAAATAGTTGTTGTGTATAGTTTTTCCAGAATCTCGGTCGTCGATTTGCTAGACCTTGCCAAACTTTGAAAAACCTTATAAGTTTTTAATTCAATCAAGGATGAATCTAGGCCATTGATCTCAAAATCAAACGCAATCTTGGTTGTCGATTCACCAAACTTGCCCGATTCTACAACAAACATTAAAACATGAAATATGACCTTCCAAGTCGAATTTTAACTTTGCAAATCTACCTATTGACGCCATAGATCACCACTAAGAGGGTTCTAAAGCAATTCAACTCGAAATTGCTCATGAATTTTGGAGATTTCACTCTCTTTTTCACCATTTTTTCCTCAAATCCGTCACAGATCAAAATCCATGAGAGCGAATTTTACCAAATTTGCATTGGTTCTTTACCCATACGGGTCTAGTGTTTAAACAGAAGCTATATACCAATATGTAACGTTCCCCAGCCCAACTGAGGTCCATTACGTGCGGAAATACTCATAAAATTAAAACTTTTCTACTAACCAATTTCTTGTATCTTACCAACTACGAATTACACATAGATTTACAACTATCTGATACCATTAATTAAATGCATCTACAACATGTAAAAAATGACATGAATGCAGTTTAAATAACTCAACACATCAACATATAAATTGTTCTCAAACACATAGTTAATACACAACAATTAAACTCATAAGCAACACAAAAACAAGATAAAATGCTTATCTTTTAAAAATGGTTATGCAACCAGCTGCTTGGGATGAACGTTCCACCCAACCATAGACTTATTGTTCCAAATCTCAAGAGCAAGTCACCCCCGAGCCAGGGCTAGCAATCCACAAAAGATGGTGGTCTCTCACTGACTACTCCCACTCACAACTCAGAAAATCCCATAACCCACTGGAATTCTCCTACAACTATCTTGATTTTCCACCAACTCTCTTCCTCTCGACTTTCCCAGCCCAAGGAATGTACCCCTTCACTTTTCCTAGTCCCTCGGACGTACCATTCATTTATCATGGTCTCTTTGGCACATGTAACCAAGAATCTCTCTACTGGGAAACTCAAGGGAGCTCACTACTAAGAAAACTACCAGGAAGACAATAACAATCATTTGTTGTTATAGTGCAACTCATGTAGGAGTTCACTCTTAAGGTCTGATTACCTGGCTCTTCAGTATTTTTCTCCAATTATACTCTAGAATTTTCCCTCCATGGTTGCTCCAAATCCAAGGCTCTTCTTCCCTGTTCTCTACTTGTCGTTCATCCCAAACAAGACTGTCTAAAAATTGTTGTACCTACCCACGCGAATTTCCTCTCTTTGGCTTGCTTGTTTCACTTACAAATTTCCCCAAACTGATTGTACTCAACCCCCATGCTCCCAATAACTATGGGATGTGACTTCTCACACCCACCCTCTTACATGTATTCAATAATTGGCTATGGGGACACTCAATCAGAAATTAGAAGGTTCATATAGCAATAGTAATTTTAGGAAGTTGGTTGAATTACTAGACATGGGTAATTCCCCCTTGGACCCCCTTAAACATTCTCTTAGACCCTTCCCTCTCTTGTGGATTAATTCAGCCCCATCTTTATCCATGTCCCTCAAGAGCTGACATGACATTTTATTTATTAAAATTTAGAAATACAATTCACATATACATCGCTTGGCCAAACCATAGATTATATCTACATTAACCATTAATTAAACTAGAGATTATAGTGGGGATGTTATATATCATAATTAAATATTTTCTTACAATCACCCTAATCAAATTTATGTCCAACAATAACCAAGTGTAAAGTAAATATGTACTAAAAGCATCTAAGAAAAATCCTACCCAATATGAGTGCTCTCTTATTCATATGTCCTTAAAAGCCCTTGGTTTCGAACATGGTTGGCGAAATCGCAAGATCTTTGTTATTATCAATAGTGGAGCAACAAAGTATTGTCCTATCCAATATGAGTGCTCTCCTATTCTTATGTCCTTAAAATCCTTTGGTTCCTAACATGGTTGGCAAAATGGCAAGATATTTGTTATTATCAATTGTGGAGCAACAAAGTATTGAGAATCTAAGATAAAGTTAGAATGAGACAAGTCATTTAGCATCATGGAATGTGCCAAATGAAAGTACAATGATGGATGCAATGAAGGCATCCTAACAAATCAAAAGATTTGAACCGTGTTTGTACATGAATTGATTAATATGATATGTAACTTGTTTTGTTTTGTTTGAACCTTGTTTGTACATGAATCGATTAATATGATATATAACTTGTTTTGTTTTGTTACTCACTTGAAGGTGCTTCCTCTTTATAAATAATTTTGAAAGCCAAAAGTCTTAAAATTAAAATAGCTCCATGAGAAATCTTCAAACATACTTTCTAATTTGAAATTTAAAAAACATTTTATATGCAGATATTGATATTTAGCAAGAAGACTAAATTGTATGTTTAACAATGTATTCTTGATTATAAAAATCTCTTATACTAAGACTACTTGTTATTACATCTTTGTTGTGAAGATTGCTCCACAATAACATATAAGTTTCAATATACCATGATATTTATGTCAGTGTGGGTATCCATCGAGATAATAGCTCTCCTACTAACAAACTGGTTGATTGGTTGAATGGTGGATATACTCACTTGCTCAATCTTCCCTACTCCCCCTTTGTACAATCAAAAGATAAAAAAATCCTTAAATGGTGATACTCTATAGGTACCTCTTTCCCATGCTATCCCCACATTCCTATTAAAAATGTTCGCTACATTAAATATGGAGTACTCATTTCCCATACTATCCCCCATATCCATTAAAAAAGTACACTAAATAAAATGACATTTTGAAATTGCTTAAACCATTTTAAAAACCACGTATTACTAATTGTTCTTCTAATAACCTTTTAATAAACTTATTGTAATGTAAGAACAAGATAAAATATTAATTGAAAACCACTTACAAATAAATATAAACCTAAAGTAAAATCTTTGAAAAAATAACCATTATTTCTCAATCTAATTACTTATTAATAAAATTATAAAAATGTAAAAGTCTTAATAAACCCTTAACTACTTACACATATATATAAATCCTTAATCATAATGTGGAGTACATTATTTATACATTTATACATTAAATGTATCCTTAATCATAATCTTTAATCAAAACATTAAATGTATCCTCTATCAGTAATTCTTCATTCCAAAGTACTTACCTAATAGAGCCATAAGTTTTCCAACGAGAAATTAACTCGATTTATATTAGAGATATAAATCATTTACATCAACAGCAGCCATTACAATTCGTCCCGGAGACCCAGCCGAATTTGACCTCAAGACCTCCTCCCAACACATGGATAAAAATACTTGTCAATATAATAGAGCCATAAGTTACCTATGGCTATGGAGACCAAGCTATTTGGTAAGGTTTCTATCCAAAAATTGTAGAGTTAAGTTTTAGTGCACAGTTACCCCCCAAAATACAAAGAGAGTTGGGTTGTTGATTCATTGTGGCATCAGAGCTCTCGCTTTCCATTCATGGTAGAGCCACGTGTGCCCTCTCCACGTGACTAATAAATACCTTTATCAAAAGCAAATTAATTACCCTAATCGGTATTACCAAAATATGTCTAGAGCTTCGGAACATGCGCTTAATCCAATTTTCTTTCCATTTCAATTTCTCTGGATACAAATACGATAAGGCCACGACCACATTTGGAAATGTTTGAAATATTTTGTTGAATTCGGCCCAAAAAATGTAAAGAGATCATGTGAATTTTCGTGTATAGGTGTTGGCAATGGCCAAAGGTAAAGGCGTATGGGCATCAATTGGGAGGTATGGTTCCTTCAAACCCCTATTTAGCAGCATCAGGATATCACAAGATGATGATGACGATGAAAGTTCGGGGATGGAGAGGTCCTCTTCTTGTCACAAGAAGTGGATTTCAGAGCTTTTGTCTCTCGTTCATGTCGTTTTCAATTATTGTGCAAGGTATTGAATTTATTTTTTTGCTTAAATAGTTGTTGTGTGGAGTTTTGCTAGAACCCCCCAAAGTAAAGGCATATTGACATTAATTGGGAGGTAGGGTCCTTCAAACCCCTATTCAACAGCAACAGGAAATCACAAGATGATGATGATGAAAGTCTGGGGATGGATAGGTTGTCTTCTGGTCACAAGAAGTGGATTTTAGAGTTCTCGTCCCTCGTCAATGTCATTGTCAATTGTTGTGCAAGGTATTGAATTTGTTATTTTGGTTAAATAGTTGTCGTGTAGAGTTTTTCCAAAATACTAGTCGTCGCTCTACTAAACCTTGTGATCCGGATTTAGGAGTGGAACGAACTGATTAATAGATTGAATACAATAAACACAGAGATATGAAGAATAACACAAATATTCAGTGAACAATATATTCTATTAAATAATGAAATAGGCTGAAACTGTAAAATTGCAAAACTGAAACACTTGCTCGAATGGTGGTAGCTATCTCTGAGAAGAGATGTGGCTGCTACACGCATCCGTCTGAGTAGAACGGATTACCATGAGGCTCCAGAGGCCTTTTTGATATTACCCATGAATGCCAAAACCCTAGAATCCAAAAACCTAGCCCTAGAAGGTGAAACGCCAAAAGTTATGTGGGCCCTATGGGTAAGTTGATGTAGTTTGGTACATCAACTTCCAAGGGTCATAACTTTTGCATACGACCTTTGTTTTAGGCGCGTGATAGCCCGTTGGAAAGGTCTTTCAGAGAGCTACACATTCAACTATCAAACTCTGACTCCATTTACAGTTTGACTGTGGCGAGCCAAAAAAACAACATTTAGGGCCCCAAAATGACCCTGGAAGTACAATAAGATGTGCTAACATGAAAACATACAAAATAAGCTAGTTGGATTAGGCGAGAGGCCACCCGTATCCACTTGGAGGATGTGTGGGGCTTCAGATAACCCCAGAAGTGTAGAACCCACAATTACAAAGCAGTACAGAAGAACGTGTTAAACAAAAACGAACACGAGGAGCCAATTGGAATAGGTGGGTGGCCACCAATATCCACCTGGATCAATCCTCCCCCCTTAGGAAGCAATGGTCTCCATTGTGTTGAGTTTCCCCATCAGGTGAGGAAACTTCTATTGGATTTGGCCCTGGGTGAGCCACTTGCCTTGGTGTAGGAGTCGCCCTGCCTTGACAACCCAATAAAGTTGGATCCGCTGCTGGCGAGTGCCCTTGACCTGTGTGTTCACTATCTGGTCAGTGGATTCTTGTTCCATGCAATCAGGGTTGAGCTTTGTTGGTGTCAGTTGTTCTTCGATCTCGGAGGTGTCCAATAACAGTGGAAAATATGGTTGAAGGAGGTCCACATTGAATACTGGATGCAGAACAAGGAAGGGTGGAGTGTTGAGCTCAAAATCATTGCTACCCACATCCTTGGTGATAGTGTAAGGCCCATAAAGAAGTGGGTGAAGCTTCCAATGGGGCCCGGTGAGATGCTCCTTCTACAAATGTAACCAGACTTTGTTGCCAACCTAAAACTGGCGTGGTACCCTGTGTTGATCATGGCGTTGTTTGTACTTAGCATTGGATTTCTGCAAAATCTCTTGGACCTGTTGGCTGTGTGTTGAATCTGCTCAATGAATCTGGTGGCTTTGTCGATCACAGACTGATCAGGGGAAGAGTCTTTTTGTGTGGTGGCAAGAGGAAGTGCAACATCAATGGGTCCCAAGGGTTGGAATCCCACACCCACTGAAATGGGCTATGGTCGGTGGAACTATGGAGAGCCCTGTTGTAACTATGTTGGGCATATGGGAGACTCTCATCCTATGTACAGGGATGCTTAGAATTCTACATGCATAGGATGTGCACAATCATCCAATTGACGACCTCTGTTTGGCCATTGGTTTGGGGGTGGAAATCAGTGGATTTTGTGAGTTTGGTGTCCAACAGAGACCAGAAAATTGACCAAAATGTGTTGAGGAACCGATTGTCTCGGTCGGATATGATGGTTTGTGGTATCCCAAAGTGGACCCACAGTCATTCGAAGAAGACCTGGGCAATATCTGTCGCTGTGGCATTCTTCTTACATGCTGTGAGGATGGCCATCTTCGAAAACCGATCAACGACCACAAACACACAGTCATTTCCTTGCTTGGTAGACGACAAACCAGACATGTGATCCATTGAGATGGATTCCCAAGGCTTCTCAGGAATAGGAAGAGGGGTGTATAAGCCTTGCTTCTTGATGGTTGGCTTGGCAATGGCACAGGAAGTGAAAGATCAAATTTTTGGCCAATAAAAATGTTTCTGAAGAACGACCACAGTTTTCTCTACACCAAAATGTCCTGCCACTCAACTGTAGTGGGCTTCCCAAATCAGCTTGGCATGCTCACTTATAGGAACACAAAGATGGCCCAGGTGGCATAAGAGTTTGTCCTGAATGTGAAAATCAATGACAGTCGCACCTGTACCCGAAAGTTGATATGTGGTGGTGAAGTGTGGATCTTGCTGATAAAGTTGGGGCCACTCAGATGCTTCATGTCCACGGGAATGGAGCACAGTGGTGAGTGCAGCCACTAGAGGCCGACTGAGGCAGTCAACGACACAATTAGAGATACATGTCTTATACTTGATGTTGAGATGGAACTGTTGCGGGTAGGTGGACCACTTCTGATGCCGGTCGTTCTGCAATTTCCCATGTATCTGTATGAACCACAGAGGCTTGTGATCAGTGTGTATGATCATCTCTTTCCCCAGGATGTAATGTTTCCATTGACAACATGCTTATACAATGGAATACATTTCTTTGTCATAGGTTGGGTATTTTCAAACAGTATCAGAGAGTGTCTCACTGTGGTATGCCATAGGATGCCCATGTTGAGTGAGAACTGCGCCCACATCATAGTCAGATGCATCAGTCTCAATCTCGAATGGTTGCTGCAGATTGGGAAAGGAGAGTACTGGAGCTGAGAACAAGCGATGCTTCATATCATCGAATGCTCATTGTTGCTCCTTCCCCCACACGAAATTGGCCCTACCACCACCCTTGGTCACCTGGTTGAGGGCCCATGCAATATGGGAGAATCCCAACACGAACCGTCGGTAGAATTTGGCTAGCCTCAAGAAGCTCTGAAGCTCGGTCAATGTGGTCGGGGTTGTCCAGTCACAGATGACTTGGATTTTAGCTGGATCAACATGCACCCCATGCTCATCAACAATGTAGCCCAAGTATTGGACCATGTTCATGCCAAAAGAGCATTTTTCCAAGTTGGCATAAAGCTCGTGTTACCGCAGAGTGATCAAAACCTGTTGGATATGCCGCATGTGCTCCTCCCACGTTTTGTTGAAGATGAGGATGTCATCCAAATATACCACCACAATGTTAATGTTTAAGCCATTATTATAGTTGTTTGCATTTCATTAGATAACAATAGCATAATCCAAGATCACTAAGAAATACACAATCACAAGAGACATAGCATTTATCCTGGGAAACCCTCTAGGGGAAGAAAACCCAGTAAAACTTCCTTAATATAGATAGCCAATACAATGCCAAGAGATCTCTTAAACTAATACAGAAAGTCCTCCCCCAGATATGCGCCACTCTCTCTCTCCTTCTTCTCCAGCGGCAAATCCGAAACTTGTCTCTCAATGAGCAAGTGATTTGTGTGTCTAAGTGAGGCGCTAGCCTCTTTATTTATACAAGTCTGGCACATGTGAAGTGTCTCTTCATTGGCAGGGTTGACTTCTCAAACTGGGTGGGTAAACCCACCTTTATTATATTTCTAGGCCTCTTTAATATCTGTTGGGGCCGACTTCTTATTCTGCCTATTACAATTGTCTTTTGACCAATCCGCAAAATGGGATTTGGTCCTATTACAATAACCAACATGATCAATCCACATTGGGGATTGATCCGATGAATAATATATCAAATAATAATTAGAATACTCTTTGCAGTTACATTATTTCAACACTCCCCCTTTACAAGAAGGGTATTCTTCAGCAACATCATGAGAGAGAAAGAGGACAACATCATCAACAACATCAAGTGGGTGAGAGGACAACATCATCAATATCATCTTGGAACATTGACTGGCGTATCTATAAATCATTAGAAGTTTTCTTCATCGACAACATCGTCATTCTCAAAGGAATGCCATCATCATCTGCATCAATATGTATTAGTATAAAAATTGATACATCATCATCATCACAGCACAAGGCTGGCTCATCATAATACAAGACTGGCTTTACGTCACAGTTGTCAAGATGGAAGCTTAGTACTTGTCTCATCTCAATGTCTTGCTTTACGTCACAACACTCAAGCTGGAAGCAAGATACTCGTTATGCTTTACGTCACAACCATCAGGTCGGAAGCAGGATACTAGACTGGCTTTACGTCACATCTATCCAGCCGAAAGCTCAGTGCTAGTCTCATCATATCATCTTGTTTTACGTCACAACGATCCAGACGGAAGCAAGGTACGCATCCTGCTTTACGTCACAACCATCAGGTTGGAAGCAGGGAACTAGACTTGCTTTACGTCTGACAACTAGGTCAGAAGCAAGGAACATCTCATCTTGCTTTACGTCTGACAACTAGGTCAGAAGCAATGAACATCTCATCTTGCTTTACGTTTGACAACTAGGTCATAAGCAAGGAACACAACAACTACTCTTCCTTTCGAGGTAGGTCCTTTCGGACTATGCCAAGCTTATCTTGGAAGTACTCAAACTTCACACGAGATAGGGGCTTGGTCAACACGTCAGCAACATGTTCATCTGTGCTAATGTACTGGAGCTTAAGGCTCCTCTCTGTACCATGTCACAGATGTAATGATAACGGATCTCTATGTGCTTCGACCTGTCGTGGAATACAGAATTCTCTGTAATTTTTATGCAGCTATGGTTGTCACATAGAATCAAGGTTGCTCTCATCTCTAAGTCAAATATGTCGGTCATCAACTTTCGAAGCCATATAGCTTCGCAGCTAGCAGAACATGCAGCAATGTATTATGC
Organism: Picea mariana; assembly: GCA_032191745.1. Taxonomy (NCBI): domain Eukaryota; kingdom Viridiplantae; phylum Streptophyta; class Pinopsida; order Pinales; family Pinaceae; genus Picea; species Picea mariana. Next base: position 122,150 of record JASDQU010103027.1, read on the forward strand.
TTCTGTTGTACTGAGAGCAATATTAGATTGCTTCCTACTCTGCCACGAGATCATAGCTGATCCCAAACTGAAACAACATTCTGAAGTGCTTTTCCTATCAGAAACACTTCCTGCCCAATCTGCATCAGTATATCCACTCAATTTGAAATCATGACCTCCATCATAGCTGAGACCATAATCTATTGTACCTTTAAGGTACCTCATCACATGTTTTGCAGCCACTAGGTGAACACGTCTGGGTTCTACCAGAAACTGACTCAAGGTGTTCACGGCAAAACAAATGCCTGGTCTAGTGTTCGTCAAGTACATCAGTGATCCAATAATCTGTCTGTACAGTGTGGCATCAATCAATTTTGACAAAGTATCAACCAACAGCTTTAGCTTCGCTTCCATGGGTGTATTCATGGGATTGCATTCCAACATGTCGAATCTCTTCAAGATTTCGACCATGTACTTCCCTTGGTTAAGGAAGATCCTCTTAGGACTCTGCCATACCTCAAGACCTAAGAAATAATGCATTAGGCCAAGGTCTTNTCATGATTTTGAAGTAGAGGTTAGAGTCTGCTTTACTCTTGGTAAAGCCTAAGCTCGTCAAGAAACTGTCTATACGTCCATACCAAGCTCTAGGAGCTTGCTTCAATCCGTATAAGGCTTTCTTCAATCTGCAAACATGAGACTGTACTTCTCTCCATCTTGAATAAGCTCTCTGGCCCAAGCTAGCTTTCTTTTATGGAGGATCATCATCTGAGGAGGTTCTTGCACTTCTACTATATCATGGTCTTCTAGAAGTTCCTCATCAGGGGAAGTTACGACTTCCCTCACTGGTTCTGCAGCTCTAGGAACCTCCCTCATTGCAGTATTGGGGATTACGGGTTCCTCTTCATATACCTCTTCAAGATGGCATAGTTTAGATTTCTTGAGCGTTACATCTTCATCAAAGGTCACATCCCTTCTGATCTCAATATGATGTTGACCTGGTATATAGATTCTGAAGGCCTTGGAGACCTCACAATATCCCACAAATATTCCATTCTTTCCTGAAGGGTCCAGCTTGTTTCTCTTTTCTTTAGGTATATGCATAAACACTGGATGGCCAAATATTTTGAGATGGCTTACCACTGGCTTCTTTCCGGTGAACATCTCTTTCGGTGTCTTAAGCCCAAGCGCACTATGGGACAATCGGTTCTGCGCATAAACAACTGCCATTGCTACTTCTTCCCATAAGCACATAGAAAGATCTTGATCATGGATCATAGTCTTCACAGCTTCCAGTATGGTTTTGTTCTTTCGTTCAGCTACACCGTTTTGTTGGGGATTATAGGGAGTAGTGAGTTCCCTCTTGATCCCAACATTTTTGTAGAAGTTCACAAACTCTTTTGAGGTATATTCTCCTCCATTATATGACCTGAGTATCGTAATCTTCCTTTCAGAAAGGTTCTCTATCAAGGCTTTGAATTCCTTGACCTTGTTGAACACTTCATCTTTAGTTTTCAAGAAATATATCTAGGATTTATGAGAGTAATCATCAATGAATGATACATAATATACATACCCACTAATGGAGGATGATGGCATTGGGCCACATACATCTAAATGGATGAGTTCTAGGACTCCTTCTGTCTTGTTGTCCCTCTTCGGAAATGGGTTCTTGATGTTCTTCCCTTGTGCACATCCATTACATACGCCTTTATGGTCACCTTTGAGTTCTGGTAAACCTGTGACTGCTTTGCATATGTATGGTAGTGCCTTGTAGTTGATGTGGGCTAACCTTCTATGCCAAAGTTCACATGAGTTTTCAAGGGCGTGGGTCATGGTAGCCTCTGAGTGACCCTTTAGTTTATACAAGCCATTTTCTTCATTTCCAATGATGATTGCTTCATTTAAGGTTTCTCCTTTAGCCCACATAAGAACTTCTCCATCTATAAAGGTAACTCTGAAGCTTTTCTTTTCTAAAGCTGAAATGGAGAGTAGGTTCTTCTTCAAGCCTCGTACATATAGTACGTCCTTCATTGTTAGTGAATTCCCTTAATTCAGTTTATGGTTTGATTCTCCCACTCCCTTGATGGGATATTGGTAATCATCTCCAAGTGTCACTTTCTGAGAAAACTTCTTTTCTGAGATACAAGAGAGAATGTTTCTTTGTCCCATCATGTGCTTGGATGCACCACTATCAATGAGCCAAGTGTCCTCTCCGAGTGTTACAGATCCTAAGAGGGTTGAGATCAAGACATGATCTTTGATCTGATCTCTTATCATCTTTGCGAGTGGCTCTTCATCTTCGACTACATGGGCATGGAGCCTCTTATGTTTTCTCTTGTATTATTCTCGTCTCGCTAGACAAAACTTCACAATGTGTCCCATCTTGTCACAATGATAGCATTATACAGATGAGTAGTCCCTTTCCTTTCGTTGTCCTTTCTTCTTAAATCTCCTTAGATGAGATTCTTTATGATTGAATTTGTTTGACTGTTGAGGCTCTTTATGAGTCTCCTTTTGGAAGTAGGGTTTCTTCCTTCCTCCTTTGGTGTGAGTAGCTAGGGCTTGATCATCATCCCTTGCTAGTAACACTTCACGATTCGCTACTCTTGTTTCTTCTTGGATGCATTATTCCCATAGACTATCAAACTTCAGTTTCTTCGTTCTGGCACATATCGTTTGGATGAAAGTGTCCCAAGGTCTTGCGAGACCATTTAGGGTCGTTATTATGAATTCATCTTCGTCTATGGTATCTCCAATAGCTTCTAGTTGTTCTTTGAATTATGAGATTCTGGAGAAGTGTTCCTGTATCATTTCTCCTTTCTGCATCCTTGTATTCTTTAGTTGAGTTCTAAGATTCATCTTCCAATTTATGTTATTTCCTTCATATAGTCTGGTCAAGGCATCAAACATTTCTTTCAAAGTCTTATTAGAAGACACATAAGGAATCAGGTAGTGTTTGATTGAATCTGTAATGATTCTTTTGGCCCTTATTGTGTCCTTTTGATGCTTTGCCTTTTCTACAGCATCAACGGGTTCCGATACTTCTTCTTTGTCGAATCTTGCTTGGTCATTCTCTTCAAGAATGAGGCCAATCCTATACTTCCAGGCACGAAAGTTTTCCACTCCTTCTAACTTGTCAACAAGCTTAACGCTTGCAAACATCTTTACCTAGAGCTAGGAAAATGACCGAAAAATGAAAGTGCTCAAAATAAAAAACTGAACTTACCAGGAGGTGCGCTTGGCTGAGGCAAGTAGCCTGGTGTGTTTGGATCTAAGAAAATCCAACTTTTGCTCCTTCAAATTTGATATGCGGATCTCTGGACTGGTGCTTCTGGTACCTCTAGTACTCTGGTACTTCTGGTACACTGGTTTTCTGGTACTTCTGGTACATTGGTTTTCTGGTACTTCTGGTACTTTATGAAACTAGGGTTTCACTTTCTGGGAGATCTAGCCATTGAAAAGGTGCGCTGAGAGTGCCAAACTGATCCTTAGGGGAGGGTGCACTTTTCTAGATGGTTTTGGGGCTGAAAAGCTTCACCATCAAAAAACCCTAATTTTCATGTACAACAACAGTGACGTTTTTCACTTGTGAAAGATGCTTCCTTCAACTTGGCTCTGATACCATGTTAATGTTTAATCCATTATTATAGTTGTTTTCATTTCATTAGATAACAATAGCATAATCCAAGATCACTGAGAAATACACAATCAAAAGAGACACAACATTTATCCTGGGAAACCCTCTAGGGGAAGAAAACCCAACAAAACTTTCTTAATATAGATAGCCAATACAATGCCAAGAGATCTCTTAAACTAATACATAAATTCCTCTCCCAGATATGCACCACTCTCTCTCTCCTTCTTCTCCAGTAGTAGATTTGAAACTTGTCTCTCAATGAGCAAGTGAGTTGTGTGTCTAAGTGAGGCGCTGGCCTCTTTATTTATACAAGTCTAGCACGTGTGAAGTGTCTCTTCACTGGCAGGGCCGACTTCTCAAGCTGGGTGGGTAAACCCACCTTTGTTATATTTATGGGCCTCTTTAATATTTGTTGGGGCCGACTTCTTATTCTGCCTATTACAATTGTCTTTTGACCAATCCGCAAAAGGGGATTTGGTCCTATTATAATAACCGACATGATCAATCCACAATGGGGATTGATCCGATGAATAATATATCAAATAATAATTAGAATACTCTTTGCAGTTACATTATTTCAACACACAAAGTATTTGATGAAGGGTCTCAACACATCATCCATCAACCTCATGAAAGTGGCTGATGCATTTGTTAAGCCAAAGGGCATGACTAGCCATTCGTAGAGAGCTTCTTTAGATTTGAAGGTTGTCTTCCATACATAAATTGGTTCGATGGGAACTTGGTAGCCATACTTCCAGTCAATCTTGTTGAAGAACTTTTCCCCCTTGAGTTGGTCAAGAAGGTCATCAATCCTAGGAATGGGGTAGGGGTTCCTGACTGTGATTTTGTTTAAGGCTATGTAATCAATGCAGAGTCATCAAGTCTCATCCTTCTTGCGCACCAGTACAATCGAGCTTTTGCAAGGGGAGGAGTTGGGTCTGATGTGCCCCTTTTGAAGAAGCTCTTGGATCTGACGCCTGATTTCGTCATTCTCCATCAACGAGCGCCAATAGATTGGTCCATTAGGTAGAGGTGCGTCGGGGGTCAGATTAATTAGATGCTTGACTTGGCAGTGTGTCAGTACATCACAAACTTCAAGGGGAGTAATATCACATAGTACCTCATCTTTGAAAGGCTTGATGTCGTAGGGCAGATAACACTGTTGGTTGACACGTAGATCTCTTCCTTGACGAAGCCAGCCGATGGTGTAGGGATGTGGGTGCGGTGTCATTGGTAGGTTCAACCGCTTGATGACCTATGTTGAAATCAGGTTCTTCTGACTCCCGTTGTCGACAATGAAATGAATCGGAGCCCCCTTGACCTACATTTGCGAGTGAAAGAGGCATTCCCCTTCCTTTGGTTCTTATGGTTCGCTTGGCCGGACTTTGGTGGTAGCGACAGTGGCACTGGGTTCAACATCGATAATCCGCTTCCCTCCTTCAATATTTGACTTGGAATCAAAATTGGCCTCTGACTCAGAAGCCTTCAGATCGACCAYGAGGGACTGCTTGGAGTGACATTCGTCGGTGTTGTGCCACGAACTTTTATGGTACTCACACCATTTTCCCGTGTCCTTCTTCATCTTCTCATTGCCCTTCTTGTGTTGCGGATTGGATGGATTGTCCTGAGGGCGGCCATATCGRATTGGTCCCTTGTTGTGTGGGTTGGGGCTGCCTTTGCCCTGCTTCAGCTGTGAGGGGTTTGCAGATCCAAACTCTCGTCGTTTCTGCTTAAATTTTTGCTCGATCTTGACAATGTATCTATAAGTTGTTCCAAATGAGGCGATATCCAGGAACTCCATTTATGTTTGAATGTATCTATGCAAACAACTGCAGTATTTGAGCATCAGATGACACTCAGAGTCTTTGATACCCAATTTAGTGCGTAGGGTATGCAAAATATTGGTGAAATCTGGTACTGTCTAGTCCCTTTCTTGTCGTAGGGTGGTCCAATTGGTGTACTGGTCCTCGTAACTTCCAACATGGTAGTATTGTTCTTTAATGGCGTCCTGGAAGGAATCCCATGTAGGGGCCACCATGAAAACTGTAGATTCCTCCACGACCCTTTGCTAAGAGTAAGTATCCCACCAGTCTTTAACATGGGGAACATGCTTGAGGAGTGAAAAAGTGATCTTTTCCCTATTGAAAAAACCATGGACCGGAAAATATCCTTCGAGCAGATTCAACCATTTATCTATAACATCCGCATCTATCAATCCTTCAAATAATGGAATATCAAAATTTACGTGTACCTTGAAGGGGGTTGCATGGTCGCTTGATGAAGATGCTTCTTCCGTGGGAAGCCATCGAAGGATTTGAGCGAAGTTGTCCATCATTTCGTTCCTTTATCATGCGAGGGATTCCTCGAGCAACATTTTAATAGAATCTCCTAACCCATCATCTTTCTTTTCATTCCCCATGGGTTGTTTTCGGGCTCGACGCGACCGATCTTGTAATGGATCGATTGGTTCGAGTCCCAACTTCTTGTAGCCAGATCTTGTCGGGGGCATGCACGAAGAAAAATAGATGAAGAGCATAATACTCTCATACCACTCATCTGGATTTAGGAGCGGAATGAACTAATTAGCAGACTGAATACAATAAACACAAAGATATGAAGAATAACACAAATATCCAGTGAACAATATCTTCTATTAAATAATGAAATAGGTTGAAACTGTAAAACTGCAGAACTGAAACACTTGCTCGAATGGTGGTAGTTATCTCTGAGAAGAGATGTGGTTGCTACGTGCATCCGTTTGAGCATAATGGATTACCATGAGGCTCCGGAAGCCTTTTTGATATTATCCGTGAATGCCAAAACCCTAGACATCCAAAAACCTAACCCTAGAAGGTGAAACGCCAAAAGTTATGTGGGCCCTATGGGTAAGTTGGTGTAATTTGATACCTCAACTTCCAAGGGTCGTAAATTTTGCATATGTCCTCTGTTTTAAGCGTGTGATAGCCCATTGGAAAGATATTTAAGAGAGCTACACATTTCGCCATCAAAATCTAGCTCTGTTTACAATTTTACTATGGAAAGCCAAAAAAAACAATGTTTAGGGCCCCAAAACGGCCCTGGAAGTACAACAAGATGTTCTAACATGAAAACATACAAAATAAGCCAGTTGGGTTAGGCGAGAGGCCACCCATATCCACCTGGAGGATGTGTGGGGCTTCAGACAGCCCCAGAAGTGTAGAACCCACAATTACAAAGCAGTACAAAAGAACATGCTGAACAAAAACGAACACGAGGAGCCAGTTGGAATAGGTGGGTGGCCACCAATATCCACCTAGATCACCTTGTCAAACTCTGAAAAACCTTATAAGTTTTTAACTCAGTGAAGGATGAATCTAGGCTGTTGATCTCAAAATCAACCACGAACTTGACCGTCGATTCACCAAAGTTGCCTGATTCTACAATGGCAATTAAAAAATGAAATTTGACCTTCCAAGTCGAATTTAACTCTTCAAATCTATGTATTGACGCCATAGATCACCACCAAGAGGGTTCTGAATCAATTCAACTCGCATTTGCTCATGAATTTTGGAGATTTCACTCTTTTTTTCACCATTTTTCCTCAAATCCGTCACATATCAAAATCCTTGATAGAAAATTTTCCCAAATTCACACCGATTCTTGGCCCATATGGGTCTAGTGTTGAACCAAAAGCTTTGATACCAATCTGTAAGGTTCCCTAGCCTAGCTGAGGTCCATTACATGAGAAAATACTCATAAAATTAATTCTTTTTGCTAACTAATTTCTAGTAGCTTACTAGCTACAAATTACACAGACTTACTACTATATGATGTCATTAATTAAATGCATCTATAACATGCGAAAAATGACATGAATGCATTTTAAATAACTCAACAGAACAACATATAAATCTTTCACAAACACAGAGTTAATACACAACAATTAAACTCATAATGCAACACAGAAACAAGACAAAACACTTATATTTTAAAAATGGTTATGCAACCGGCTGCTTGGGACGAACGTTCCACCCAACCATAGACTTGTTGTTTGAAATCTCAAGAGTAAGTCACTCCTGAGCTGGGGCTAGAAATCCACAAAAGAGGGTGGTCTCTCACTGACTACTCCCACTCACAGCTTAGAAAATCCCATAACACACTGGTATTCTCCTACAACTATCCCGTTTTTTCGCTAGCTCTCTTCCTCTCGACTTACCCAACTCAAGGAACGCACCCCTTCACTGCTCTCAGTACCTTAGATGCACCATTCATTTATCAAGGTCTCTTTAGCATGGGTAACCATGAATCTCTCTACTGAGAAACTCAAGGGATCTCACTGCTAGGAAAACTACCAGGAAAACAACAACAATCACTTGTTGTTACAATGCAACTCATGTAGGAGTTCACTCTTCGGGCCTAATAACCTGGCTCTTTAGTCTTTTTCTCTGAATATGCTCTATAATTTTCCCACCGTGGTTGCTCTAGCTCCAAGGTTCTTCTTCCCTATTCTCTCCTTGTGGTTTCACTTACACACTTCCCTAAACTGATTGTACTCAACCCCCATGCTCCCAATAACTATGGGATGTGACTTTTCACACCCATCGTCGTACATGTATTCAATGATTGGCTTTGGGGACACTCAATCCAAAACTAGAAGGTTCATATACCAATAGTAATTTTAGGAAGTTGATTGAATTAATAGACATGGGTAATTCCCCCTTGAACCCCCCTTACACATTCTCTTAGACCCTCCCCTCTCTTGTGGAGTAATTCATCCCCCATCTCTGTCCATATCCCTCAACAATTGGCATCAAATTTTATTTATTAAAATTCATAAATACAATTCACATATACATCACTTGGCCACAACCATACATTATATCTACATTAAGCATTAATTAAACTAGGGATTATAGTGGGGATGTTACATATCATAATTAACTGTTTTCTTACAATCACGCTAATCAAATTTATGTTCAACAATAACCAAGTGTAAAGTAAATAGGTACTAAAAGCATCTAAGAAAAATCCTACCCAATATCAGTGCTCTCCTATTCTTATGTCCTCAAAATCCCTTCGTTGCTAACATGGTTGGTGTAAGGTCTTTGGCTAGATGGGCATGAAGACCTTTGTCTAGGTCCTCAAGGAGATGAAACTTGTAGTTGCTTCGGCACCCAAGTTGGGAAAGTGGATGCCTTAGGCATGCGAACGCGCCAAGGGACTTTCCCAAGTATGAAGCGACTAAGGTTGGGCACGTCAGTCCCAAGGGGCATGATGATGCAAAACCCCTACCTCGGCAGGGTCTACTAACCTCCCGACCTATGGATCTTCAAACTTCTCTGAGCCAAAAATCGCTCTTTGGTTCTGGATGGAACCTTCAACAAATAAAACCACAAGTCCTTTTTTTGAAACCCCGCCCGTGCGAACTAGTACCAGGCGCGAGCTTCCACTCCACGTGACCACCGACGGTGACCACAAGTCTAACCAAAAGGCGCTTCGCACTTCGCAACCTCGGGGATTCTATTGTGAGTCCCCCAATTCTCTCGACTTCCGAACTTCCGTGCGCCCAAGTTTCGAACTCCCGACTTTACTCACCTCAAATCAACAGTCCAAAAATCCCATGATCCAACTGTCTAGATCCTCTTTCATGAATCAAAACTTTGCGTTTCAAGATTTCTGAGAGCATCTTACTCCGCTCTCCCAACTCTTGATTCTCGAAATCTCTTTCCCAACGAAAGGAATTGACGGTTCGATCTTCCCTTAGATCGACGGTTCACTATCTCTCCTGAGATTTCGAGTGTTGAATGACTCTCGACCCTTATCCTCCTTGCAGATCTATTGGATTCAACGACCCACAGATATCGACTCTTCTCCCTCCATGGATTTCTACCGTCCGTTTGGGCTCTAAATAGCTCATGGCCAAATAACTTGACGTCGACCCTTCTGAGCTTGTTTCCATGAGGTGAGTTCGACCCTCGTTTCTCCTCTGAACTCTTTCAAGCCTCTATCCTTCCTGAGGTTGATTTCTCGCTGCAACTCCTGGATTCTAAGGAATTCTGCATGCACTCCTTGCGGCCTTCACGATAATCTCAGATTATCTGACAAATCCAAGTCTGCACACTCTTTGCGACATAAGTTCTTCAACCACTCACTTGGGTTGGAAAATTCTAAGACTCTCCTCAGCCTACGAACACCTTGCACGACTCTATGCTATACTTACACTTCTGCTGGTATAAGATCAATGGTATCTCTCCTGAGCTTTCTGAGCTAAAACTTATAAACCTGTGAACACACTCCTTGCGGACTTTCACTGCACTCCTTGCAGGAATTCTCAGGAAGAGAAACAATTGAGACTTATACTCTTTTCACAGACTCCATATAGTCAACATGAAATCACATACACACACACAACATTGAAACAAATGCATAACAAAGAATATAAGAAGGCAATAAACATACTGTTCAATAGATACACACACAACAACTATAGTACACCATGAAATTGGATCAAAGCCTTCTTATATTAATTCAAGTGCTTCTGTACATGGTCCAAATAACAACAACTATCTGCTCATACAACTTCTACAATCTTTGTTCTTCTCTACTCTCCTATGCTCTCTTCTCTACAACAAATTACAATGAGAATGATAATACATGCGAGGGAGTCTTCTTGAGTTTTCCCTCCTACTACTCTAAGTTATCTTATTGAATTAAAGACTACCATCTACTTTACATTTATTACAATAAATGTCCACATCCGACAGATGAGAGCAACACTCAAGATCTATATTACAATCCCCAAAACATTAAAAGCAAATACATCCTTTCAGCTATTACATTAATGGTTCTTCTTTTGAAATTCAAAAAAGTCTTCAAAATGTGCGCTGGCATATCCAACTGTCTTCCACTCGCACTTTGTTGGTGATGCTCCTGCATCACACGACAACCGATGAGTGCATGGGTTCATTTGGGTGATCGAGTCTGTGAAGGGGCAGAGCGATTTGTTTGGGTGATCGGGGTCTGCGAAGGGGCGTGATGATTCGTTTCGACACTTGGTTTAGTGAAGGAGCCCGACACCCCCAAAGGACGTGATGGTCTGCGATGGTGACCTTTGGATTCCCTATAAGAGAACAAGGGCACACAACCAAAGAAGGCAGAACTTGGAAGCCAGGGAGAGCAAGAGAGCTTTGCGGTTCTGAGGCAAATGAAGAGGGAGAGCTCCCTCAAGGAGCCAAGTTTCTCCACTTGGGAGGACTTGTGCTCCCTTGGGTGAGCTTCTATTGGGTTGGTTTTGGGGAAGTCTTGAAATGCAGGTCTATTGAAGGCATGTTTGAGGCAGAACCAAAATCTGTGAAGTTTGTGGAAATGGAGAGACATGAAGTCTGTGGTTGAGGGCATGTCTGAGGTGGACCGCAGGAGGTTGCGACAAAGAGCCTTGGTGATGAATCTATGTACAAGTGTCTTGGTGAGGTGAGTCATTTGACTCTATCCAAGTTGTAAACCGAGTTGGTAGTGCTCATATTATAATTGTTTCGTAATAACAAAGACTTAGTTGGGTGTTAGGCATGGTTCATGCCGCCCACACTATTTATATGTTTTTTTGTTTGTTTCAATGTTGTTCTCTTGGCTTCTCATGTTCATGGATATATGCTTAAATATGACTAAGTGTTAAAGAAGTTAACAATTGTCTAAGTATACAACAGTTTCACTAGAGTAGGAGTGTAACTCGTCGATAGCCTAGAACAGAGTATGGGTATTCTCTAGGTGAAGAGGCATAGTCCGAACAAATTATCCTTGGTGTTTCCAAGCAACCAAGTGAGAAATGTCATAGTGTCACACGCTTTCAAGAGGTGCATGATCTCAAGGCATACTGTGGGGATGTGACAAATGGTATCATAATAGATTCGTTGCAGATTTTGGAGAAGGGTTGGGGATCTCTTCACCATTATCTCGACGATATATGGTATAAGAGCATGTTCATTGCAGATTTTGGAGAAGGGTTGGGGATCTCTTCACCACTATCTCGATGATATATGGTATTAGAGAAAATTCGTTGCAAATTTTGGAGAAGGGTTGAGGAGTTCTTCACCACTATCTCGACGATAGTTGGCATCATAGCTTGAAACACACTCTTCTATTGCAATGGTGACAGTGGTTAGGGTGCAACATGAAGGCAATTTGTTGCGAAGGTAGTTAAGTGGGTACGTTCGCAGACTTGGTGAATGGTTTGGTGCAATGAACTTGTTCATCGCAAACTTTGCATCAGAATTACGGTAGAGGTTCGATTGATGATGCAATGAAAGGGTGGATCTGGGTGCACAACTTGTGCAGACTGAGAGTAGAGTTTGTGGTGAAACAAAGCTCTTGGATAGAGTGGGTGATTGCAGAACTCATCACAGAACTTGTCACAGAGTTGATCGCAGAGGTAGACATGGTTGGTTTGATGTGTGATGGAAGTTGGTGCCAGACTGGTTATGCACACCTTAGAGAGACAAGGCGCAAATTTCATTGGGAGAACCGAGCACTTGGAAAAGGTAGTTGAACACAAGATCTGTTGCATGACTTGTCACAGATCTAATCGTAGAAGTGATCACAGTTGCAAGAGGTAGAGAGTGATCGTAGAAGTGATTGCGAAGGGGAGCATCTTTGGGCTGCAACAAGATGAAGCACTTAGGTGTATTGGATGACTTGGGGCAACCTAGAGAAAATTCGAAGCAGGTAGTTGGTTGGGCATGTTTCCATCATGATTTCTTCATGTTGTGTATCACCGAGAACAACAATTGAGTTGAGCTGGGTTGTTGGTGGGTAGACCACAACCTTCGAATGGGGTGGCTCTTCGCAGAGTTACAACAATCAATTAGTAGCAGTATGAATTGACATTCGAGTGGTGGATGCAGGGTGCCTTGAAGTGGAAGCAATCAAGGTACAAAGATGAAAAGACATTGGAGATGAGTTCAATCGATTGCATGCGAAGTTTGGGACTTAGACAAATTCATGAAGTGGACGGGTGGACTCCGCCTTGTATCACAACGAAGGTCTTGCAGATTTGTGGAGCCGTGGATGGTGGTTGAGGTGAGTTTATGCAGAGAGTCGGTTGCTTGGAAAAATAAAGGTCCAAGACAATAAACTTAGAACATGGCTGCAACGAATGATGTTGTTTGGAAAGGTACAATTGGTTTCAAGTTCTTGTATTTCCTAAGTGTTGCAGTGAGTTCTTTGAAGGGAAGTCAGATGATTTGGTGGTTCATGTGCAATTTGTTTCCATGGTGAAAACCGACAGACTTGAGGGTAACTCAAGTGGTGCAGATTTGAAAAAGTCTTGTAGCGGTTTGGGATTCCTTGGTTGGGAAAATGTGCGAAGAGCTTGGGATGACTTGCTTGGACGAGTCCTATGATGGAATTATGCAGATTTGGATGCATTCGTGGAGGTGGCTTGGGGAAGCTGCCTAACTCTTCGATGAGGTGTGTTGGACAGGTTGCTACGGTGAAGTGGGCAGTAATTTGTACGTGCTACATTTGGGAGGATGGATGAGGCACCCTAGTGTTTGGTGCCTTAGCCAGATTTTTTGAGTCAGGTAGTGACTCGACGAGTCGTGACGATAGTGCCAAAGCTTGAACGCTTGCAACAGGTGCAAGGCAGTTTCGTTCCAGGAGACGGGTGGAGTCAACAAGGAAGTCGACCAAGAATTGTTGGCAGTCAACCTGAATGGGTAGAACGCAGACCAAGTGATTTGGATTGTGTTCGCTCGCCCTTGGTATGGGACATTGGATGAGTCAGAGCGCACCTTGGTGACTTGCGGACGATTATACGATGACTCAGAGATCTAGTGGGGGTCATTGGTTGAGGTTGGCGGGGACAATAATGACTTGAAGTGGAGGAGGATGTAAGGTCTTCAGCTAGATGGGCGCGGAGACCTTCGCCCAAGTCCTTAAGGAGACAGAACTTGGAGTTGCTTCGACACCCACGTTGGGAAAGTGGACGCCTTGGGCATGCAAATGTGCCAAGGGACTTACACCAGATGTGCAGATTTTGGAGAAGGGTTGGGGATCTCTTCACCACTATCTCGATGATATATGGTATTAGAGAAAATTCGTTGCAAATTTTGGAGAAGGGTTGGGGAGTTCTTCACCATTATCTCGACGATAGTTGGCATCATAGCTTGAAGCACACTCTTCTATTGCAATGGTGACAGTGGTTAGGGCGCAACATGAAGGCAATTTGTTGCGAAGGTAGTTAAGTGGGTACATTCGCAAACTTGGTGAATGGTTTGGTGCAATGAACTTATTCATCGCAAACTTTACATTAGAATTACGGTAGAGGTTCGATTGATGATGCAATGAAAGGGTGGATCTGGGTGCACACCTTGTGCAGACTGAGAGTAGAGTTTGTGGTGAAACAAAGTTCTTGGATAGAGTGAGTGATTGTAGAACTCATCGCAGAACTTGTCACAGAGTTGATAGCAGAGGCAGACATGGTTGGTTTGATGTGATGGAAGTTGGTGTCAGACCGGTTATGCACACCTTAGAGAGACAAGGCGCAAATTTCATTAGGAGAACCGAGCACTTGGGAAAGTTAGTTGAACATAAGATCTGTTGCATGACTTATCACAGATCTAATCGTAGAAGTGATCACAATTGCAAGAGGTAGAGAGTGATCGTAGAAGTGATTGCGAAGGGGAGCATCTTTGGGCTGCAACAAGATGAAGCACTTAGGTGTGTTGGATGACCTGGGGCAACCTAGAGAAAATCCGAAGCAGGTAGTTGGTTGGGCATGTTTCCATCACGATTTCTTCATGTCGTGTATCACCGAGAACAACAATTGAGTTGAGTTGGGTTGTTGGTGGGTAGACCACAACCTTCGGATGGGGTGGCTCTTCGCAGAGTTACAACAATCAATTAGTAGCAGTATGACTTGACAGTTGAGCGGTGGATGCAGGGTGCCTTGAAGTGGAAGCAATCAAGGTACAAAGATGACAAGACATTGGAGATGAGTTCAACCGATTGCATGTGAAGTTTGGGACTTAAACAAATTCATGAAGTGGACGGGTGGACTCCGCCTTGTATCACAACGAAGGTCTTGCAGATTTGTGGAGCCGTGGACGGTGGTTGAGGTGAGTTTATGCGGAGAGTTGGTTTCTTGGAAAAATAAAGGTCCAAGACAATAAACTTAGAACATGGTTGCAACGAATGATGTTGTTTGGAAAGGTACAATTGGTTTCAAGTTCTTGTATTTCCTAAGTGTTGCAGTGAGTTCTTTGAAGGGAAGTCAGATGATTTGGTGGTTCAAGTGCAATCTGTTTCCATGGTGAAAACCGACAGACTTGAGGGTAACTCAAGTGGTGCAGATTTGAAAAAGTCTTTTAGTGGTTTGGGATGCCTTGGTTGGGCGAATGTGTGAAGAGCTTGGGATGACTTGCTTGGACGAGTCCTGTGGTGGAATTATGCAGATTTGGATGCAGTCGTAGAGGTGGCTTGGGGAAGCTGCCTAACTCTTCGATGAGGTGTGTTGGACAGGTTGCTACGGTGAAGTGGGCAGTAAGTTTGTACGTGCTACATTTGGGAGGATGGATGAGGCACCCTAGTGTTTGGTGCCTTAGCCAGATTTGTTGAGTCAGGTGGTGACTTGACGAGTCGTGACAATAGTGCCAAAGCTTGAACGCTTGCAACAGGTGCAAGGCAGTTTCGTTCGAGGAGACGGGTGGAGTCAACAAGGAAGTCGACCAAGAATTGTTGGCAGTCAACCTGAATGGGTAGAACCCAGACCAAGTGAATTGGATTGTGTTCGCTCGCCCTTGGTATGGGACATTGGATGAGTCAGAGCGCACCTTGGTGACTTGCGGACGATTATACGATGACTCAGAGATCTAGTGGGGGTTGTTGTCGTCCTAATACACACTTGCAAACGTGAGCAAAGTCCAGCGCACTTAGTGTGTCCTTGGAGGCACAATGCCTAGGTTCACAGTCCACACTGTCACCTTGACTGGAACCTCTTCCTTCTAGGCTTACTCCTAGGGAAGCCAAGGGGGGTAGACCCTAGTTACTAGATTGGATTTAACATTTATGGTTCTAGGAGTTGTTTTTAATTTGTTAAAGACTAAGGGAGGAAAACTAGCCTAAGATGCTAAGGTAGCAAATGCAAAGTGCAAGTTATTCTAGATGACAATCAACCCTTTCCCTAAGTCAACTATGACTAGTGCCTAAGGTTGGGCAAGGGGTCAACTAAGTTTGAGGGTGGTTCAATTACAAAATGTTTACAAGTAAAATAAGTTGAAACTACCCCCAAACCAAAGATTACAATTACTTACAAAAGAATTAAAGATGTTACAATGATTTACACAAGATACAAATGGATACAAAAATACAAGAAAATCAAAGTGAGATCAACACATGAGACAAGCATGCCCCAATAACACTTACTCTATTGGACTGCTTTTCAATGGCAACCATAAAAGCACTCAAGACTCAAGAAGGTGGTGCCTCCCCAAGTGAAATACTCAACTCCTTCTTGAATCACACCACAAGAGCAAATAAACCAAAGATGTAACAATGTTTAACTCATATGCTCATAAAGACATGAAACATTAAAGACATAAACCATGTAGTTGCAATAAGGATTATAAGCATGAAATTATTATCAATGTGTGTTCCTACACATACATCTAAAGCCCCCCAACACACAAGGATTTTCTATGCAACTAGATGTTTAATGAGTTTCTTAAAAGTTGGATAAATTTTATTTCCCTCCCCCTAAACTATGTTGGGGCTTTAAGCTTCCTCCTCCCTTGGCCAAATGACTGCCGGGTGCTCAAGATAGTAAGGCAACGAGGCCCACCCTAGCTTCCCAGGTCAGCCCTAACACTAAGAGTACTTCCTGGAAAGGATCCCCTTAAGGATCACGGGACGGTCCCCCACCACTTCCTTCCGTTGTTTTCCTCAAACCCGTTTTAGATGGTGGAGATGGCTGAATAAAGCTATCCTAAGTGTCTAAAATGTTATTATGACTCTCGGGTGAGTCTTTAGGTGTGTTTGGTTGATTTTAGAAGTGTTTTAGATGCCCAAAAATGACGTTTTTAGCCCAAAACCGAAACTGAAGTTGTTGTTATGAGTGTGCTTGCAAGATGTAAAAATGATAACCATAAACACATCTAAACATTAATGGAAAGCTGAAAGATACATGTCATTCATTCATCACCATTCCATATGTAAACTTGAAAGAAAATGTGATGTTAAGGCAATAACAATTTGCCACTTATAACAGAAAATTGCTTGTAAATGAAATGTTATGAGTGTAAAGATCTTAAACCATATCATAAGATAGCATGAATAGAAAAGTCCATAAGATAACCATCACTAAACTAACATCCCATTTACCATCACAACATATAACCTTGCAAAGAGAAAGAGACAAGAACAACTTGCCGAAATAGTAATAGAATTAAAACTTTCGTAAAATGAAATGATCATTCACTTATGTGTTAACCCATTTGGAGAGATATACTTGAAATGAAAACTTTAGCAAAGTGAGA
>JASDQU010103027.1:189043-200364 GCA_032191745.1 Picea mariana
TATATATATATATATATATATAAAATGGATATGAAATTGTCATAGCTAATAAAAATATGTGAAGATGCAACTTACCCCAAAATTAGTTATTAAATTTTGTAGCTTTGCAATTATTGCCATGTCCTCCTGTGTCAGGGGTGTTTTGCGAAACAAACCTAGATATTCTATGTTTGCCTTCTTCAAGGCCTTCACGATAGTTTCTATTGGGTCAGTGGAATCAAATATTTCGTCCTCATCAAGATCCTCAATGGGTGCCTTCCCACATTGACCATGCCACAATACATTGATGAATACAATTAATGAGAAGAACTTTAACATTTGAGAAATTTAGTTATTTTAGTCATAGGTTATTACTGTATTTAACATTTACCTACTGAGGTACAATGGATTCCTTTCCACAGTTACCCTGGACAGATGTAGTAGGTGATTTTCCACGGTCACCCTGGACAGAAGTTGACAAAATAAATCAATCATCAAAAGTTATGAAATTCACCTGTAACATTAAAAAAATGAAATATTGCAGTAATATCAGAAAAAAATAATGAAATTTCAGAAATTTAGTTGTTGTAGTTATAATTTGTTACTATATTTAACATTTACCTGTCGAGGCAGAGCGAGTGCATTTCCACGGTCACCTTGGACAGATGTAGCGGGTGATTTTCCACGGTCACCCTGGACAGAAGTTAACATAATAAATCAATCATCAAAAGTTATGAAATTCACCTGTAACATTAAAAAAATGAAATATTGCAGTAATCTCAGAAAGAAAATAATGAAATTTCAAAAATTTAGTTGTTGTAGTAATAAGTTGTTACTATATTTAACATTTACCTGCCGAGATACAGCGGGTGCATTTCCATGGTCACCCTGGATAGATGTAGCGGGTGATTTTCCACGGTCACCCTGGACAGAAGTTGACACAATAAATCGATCATTAAAAGTTATGAAATTCACCTGTAACATTGAAAAAATGAAAAAATGTTGTAATATCAAAAAATAAATAATGAATTTCAGAAATTTAGTTGTTGTAGTCATAAGTTGTTACTATATTTAACATTTAGCTGCTGAGGCACAACAGGTGCATTTCCACAGTCACCCTGGAAAGATGTAGCATGTGATTTATCATGGTCACCCTGGACAAAATTTGACACAATAAATCAATCAACAAAAGTTATGAAATTCACCTGTAACATTAAAAAAATGAAATATTGCAGTAATATTAGGAAATAAATAATGGAATTTTAGAAATTTAGTTGTTGTAGTCATAAGTGGTTACTATATTTAACATTTACCTGCTGAGGCACAACGAGTGCATTTCCACGGTCACCTTGGATAGATGTAGCGTGTGATTTCTCACGGTCACCCTGGACAGATGTTGACACAATAAATTAATCAACAAGATTTATGAAAGTTATTGTAACATTAGGAAAATGAAATATTGCAGTAATATTAGAAAGTAAGTAATGAAAAATGAAATATATGTAGTAAAAAATTGAAATATTGTAGCCATAAATTATAACAATGATTGATCAAAGGTTGAATTGAATGGTATGTAAGATATTTACCCCCATATCTACATCCCCTCCATCTATTCGATTTAAGTTTTAATTGATCAACAACTCTTCACCTAGAACTATTGTTTTTGTTGCACATACAAATATACAATTTGCTTCACGTCCCTCAAATATGCAATTCGGTTTCTTAGTTGTTGCCATTGGTTGTGTACTATTTATAAAGTCCACAATGTTTCCACTAGCTTTTGGCCTTCCATCAATATACATAGTTGCCCCTTTATTTTGATTGTTATCTACTAGTTGTATATAATTTGTGGCAACTTCGTATCTTGGCATACTTCGCGTATATCGGACCAACATCAACTAGTGATTGTATTTGTATAATGGTTCGACATACTCCATCAATTCAGTTAGAGTTCCATAGCCTACCTTTATTCCATCCATGGAAAACAACCCCAATCCATGTAAGGAGGAAGGAGCAATGCGATACATCCTCCCACTGATGAAGAAATTTGTGTTCACTTCAGGTAGCTCCTTAGGTGCCCATTGTTGCACTAGATGTCTATACCTCAAGAAAAACTCAATGTCACTTATGCTCTCAACATCATAATTACATTACCCTCCGTTGGCAATAAAAAATTGCATGTGTATACAAAACCTTTTCCTTACCTTTTCAGATCTAGTTGATCTAGAATTGATAGATCTAGTACAACACGTCTCACTTTCAACCTCTCTTAGTATATCTTGATCATCACTCGAGGAATATAGATCTGACATATACTTATTTGGTGGTACCTACACTCGTTAAAACAAGAAGATAAGTTATCACGTGAATATAAGTTTGTGGTACCAACACTCGAAAAAATGAGAAGATAAGTTAGCGAGCAAATATTTAGGGAACCCATGTTTTGCTTTGAGAATATATTTGATTCTATTGTATGTAACAAACTTATTGGGGTCCTTGTTTACTTGATTCATATCATACTTGACATCCCATTATTGTTATCTTGGTATGCTTTGGGGTGTGAGTCTTCTCTTTTATAGTTTCATATAGTTGCATAGTTGCATAAGTTGCATATAGTTGCATAAGTTGCATATTTTCATATAGTTGCATAAGTTTCATAAGTTGCATAGTTTCATTAGTTGCATATAGTTGCATAAGTTGGATTGTTGCATAAAGTTGCATGTTGCATAAAGTTTCATAAGTTCCATAAAGTTGCATAAGTTGCATGTTGCATGTTGCATAAAGTTGAATAAGTTGCATTGTTGCATAAAGTCGCATAGTTGCATAAGTTGCATAGTTGCATAAAGTTGCATAAGTTGCATAGTTGCATGTTTCATAAAGTTGTGTAGTTGCATAAAGTTGCATAAGTTGCATAGTTGCATAACTTGCATAGTTGCATAAACTTGCATATAGTTTCATGGTTGCATAAGTTGCATAAAGTTGCATGTTGCATAAAGTTCACAAGAGGACCGCCCAAAGGCAAACTGTGTTGGCAAGAGGAGATCCCAACCAATAAAACCGAAAGAGCCAGTGGCACGGGTGCGGTGGGAAAAAACCTTGGGGTTTCCCGAATGCAAGGGAAACTTGGGGTTTCTAGAGGCAATGCAAGGCAAGTTGGCAAGAGGGGAACCCAAAGGAAATCCGAGTAAGAAAGAGGAGCACCCAACCAACAAAACCGAGGAGCCAATGACACAACTCACATATGGGAGGAAACTTGGGGTTTCCCAAAGCCAACGCAAACATGGGGTTCCACTGTGGCACACCGAGGCGAGTTGAAAAGATGGGCACCCGGAGGCATGGCAAGAGGGAGAACCCACATCAACGAAGGGAGTCCAAATTCAAGGCAGGAAAAGTTGGTAAATAGGGGTGGCAAAAGGCTAAGCAAAGCGAGTTGGCAAGATGGGCAACCACATGAGGAAATGTGAAGAAAAGAAAGAAGTGCGCGCAAAGGAGGGGCAATGCTATTTCGCAAGATGTGTGCCCGACCAACAAAAATGAAGATTCAGTGACACAACTCACGTGGGAAAAAAATGGGGTTTCTAGAAGGCAAGGAAGGACGAGTTGGCTCTATTCTTTTCTTTCCCAGAAACTCGTAATTACATGAATGTTTTCATCAACTTTAGAAGGTGGTGTATGTTATTTAATGAGAAAGGGATTAAATCTTAATCAAATATACCTAAAAATGAACCCAAAAACCACACACATAGGAGCCAGATAAGTAATTAAATGACATGTCCATTTTGAAAGGATGTAGTCTAAATGATCTATATTTTGGAATTCGACGAGAAATTGTTGGATTTGAAAATTTGAGTGGTTAAGTTTATATAATCTGAGTTTCCTAGAGGTTTTTCATCATGTTGAATCCATTTATACATTTAAAAATGCAATTTTTGAAAGTTTCAAAAATTAGGAGGAGAGAGTTTCATGCCCGATATCCATGCCAATTTTGGTGTGTACTTTTTATATGAATTTGGAAAATGAAGTTAGTCAATTATTCTTCATATATTTTGTTGATGATGTTTCTTTTCTGGAAGAATTCGACAATATCAACACATCCTCCACCAAATTTCCCACCTCTTTTCATTCAAATTCAAAGCGTCGACTCATATTGAATTCAATGTCCGATCCATAAAGCCTCATATGTGCCTCCAATTCTATCAAATACTTCCATTTAAAATTGCCTCAACTCCCATGGAGTCAAACTCATCACCATTTGTATTTCTTTCTAATTGTGTACATATCATTGTTAAGTTTTGGTATCTTGGGAAGTGGTCCCCTAGTGTTATTGATCTGCCTAACAATGAAGGGGGGAAAGTACCCATCCCTCACTTTACTTTATGTTATAAATTCAAAGTGACTTTATGATCTCATTAATCATAAAGTGAATTTATCAACATAAAGTGACTTAGGGAACTTAGGTAAAGGAGAAGAGGGCACAAACTTCAAGGCAAAGTTGGCTCATATTTCGAGTATTTGCTGCTAAATTTGAGATAAGTTTGGTTGTAGAAAGCTTGTTATCTCTGTTGTGATATTTTTTCTTCAAGCTCCATATTATATTTACTCTTCACTAGTTTTCCCCATGGGGGTTTTTCTAGGGTCACGTTGACCAAAAATTACATGTGTTAAATTCTTGTGGTTTGGATATTTCAATATCAACATGTAAGTGAAAAAGATCTAGAGGTGTATTTCATGTTTTATTGGTTGTAAGAAGAAGTGAATGGAAAACAAACGTTTCCTAATCTAGCCTTCCAAACAACAACATTAAAAGAACCCGAAATATGTTCTAAATCCAGCCTTAAACTTAGCAGAGAAATCAAAATTGTTAGTGACAATGAACAGACCTTTAAACAATCCTATATCAATCACAAAAACAAACCCGTGATGGCTTCCCTTTAGACCTCATAAAATCTTCAATCATTGCTATGTTACTTCTCGTAATTGTGATTGTTCCCCCTCTCAAGCACCCCCACCATAATTCTACCAAAAATAATTTAGGAGCTTAGTAGGAAAATAAAGTCAAGCCAGACAATCCATCACAATTCAAAGTTTTTTAGAAGAATTGAGGGATGTTCAACACAAAGAATTAGGTGAAAAACTCTAATTTATAATCATGTAATTAACTTGGAACCAAATTATGCTTCAATCAAAAGTTCTAAGTGGTTCATAGAGAGTCAATTTGTTGGAATAAAGGATTGACAAAGTGGGAAAAAATGAGGCTTATGGAGGTAAATCTTTGCTAGACCCTGGGAGACAAATTTCTACTAGACCCTGAGAGATGGATTAGCTCACAAATGTCAACAAAGGAGAAAATACACCTCAACATAGAAGATTGTGAAAGTTTTTTTTCCTCTTGCTAGAGTGAACCACTGACACTGTGGAACAAAACATGGCTTCTAGAGGAAAACTACTATTAGATCCTTTTATTGTTTGTGTTCATAAATGTCAACAAAGGTGGAATTACACCTCCATACAAACGCTGGTGAAGCAAAGGATGATGGGGAAAAGAGAACAAGTGTAAATATTATGAGTAGATGGCTGCGATAGGAAGCTATAGACGCACCCAAGCTCAAGCCAACAATATCAAAGTCTTACAAGGTTCAAGGTCAGACCATTGACCCATCACGCTCCAATGGGATAAACAAGGAACACCAAAATAAATAACATCCAAATTTGAGAAATTATTGTTTTCACACCCCAACTTTCAAGAAATAATTGCCAAATGGTGGAATGAGGGAGGAAACATACAAGGAACTAAAATGTAAATTCTTTAGTAAAAAATAAAGTATCTCAAAACCAAACACAAAAAATGGAATGCAAAGGAATTCAAAAATATATTCTAAAATAAATGGCATCTTAAGAAGCAAAGGATCATCCTATAGAGACAAATCATGAAGGAGGGCATGTCAAAGGAGGGAACTCCTTCATCAATCATCACTACAAGAAGGAATTTACATAATTTCTTTTTAGGAAGAATGCCTCTCGAAGCATAAATATATAGTAAGATGGCTCACAAATGGTGACAAGAACATGCATTTCTTCCATCGCACCACCATGAATAGGTGGAACCAGAATAAAATTTTCTTCCTAATATATGCACAAGGAAACATAGTAGACGACCACACTGATATAGAAAAATAGCTCATGAACTACTTTAGTGACCTTCTCATAGAACTTGTTGAGGACAAAAGGCATCCACTAACTATACCACCAACATATACCCAATATGGTCTTTGAGGAGCATAATTCTTTCCTCATGAACAATATATCACCATTAGAAGTGGAACTTAGAGTTGTTAAATACATGGTTGGAGGTAAAGTACGAGGTCCATACAACTTTGCAACCAACTTCTTTCATGCTTTCTAACACACAATAGATAAAGAGGTTTGTAAAGTGGTGGAAGACTCAAGAAGATATGGATGAGTCCTCAAAGATCTTAATGCCACTTTTATAACAATTGTCCTCAAAGAGAGTGAAGCAACCTTTGCATACAAATTAAGGCCCATCTCTCTATATTGCAACATCATCTATAAGATCATCACCAAGGTATTTGAAAACTAATTGAATTCCATCATGAACATGATCATCTCCTAAGTGCAAGGAGGATAACTGAAAGTAGGAAAATGGATAATTAGAAATGGATGTGTGCTATGAGGTGGCCAACAAGGAAAGACGTGGTATTCAGTTCTTGATTTAGGGTTTTTAAATGTTAGAAAAAATTACCTGATTTGATGACATTGTTGGCCTCCTCTATCGATGCTAGGGTTGGATGGCCTCCTCTATCAACACTCCTCTATCACGCTAGGGCTATATGGCCTCCTTTACCAATGATCCTCTGTCACTCTCAACCTCCTTTATCGCTCTCGGCCTCCTAGCTCGCTCTTGACCTCCTCTATCTCTCTCTGTCGATGGAGAGCTCAAATGCGGTGAGGGTCGACCTCCTAGCTCTCTCTTGGCCTCCTCTATTGCTCTCACTCGATCTCAAATGTGATTAGGAGTGTAGGCATGGGTCGAGCTAGCTCACTCTCTGTCCTAGCTCAAATGTATTTTGGTTTGGACATCAAATGCGCGGGACATGTGTTTTAATTTTGGCATATGCATTTTTTTTAAATTTTTTATTATATTTTATTTTCTATATATATATATATATATATATATATATATAGATAATGTTTTATTATAAAATTTTAAATTAACACATCTTAACACAACATTTTCCTAACTTAAAAGAAATTATACTAGATAGAGAGATAACATATCTTTAGACTAAAGTCTTCTCTTAGTCGATTGAGAATAAGTTCCCTCCTAGCTTTTGGGATAGCTTGGATTTTGCAAGAATTTGAACCTACTCCTCCATGAAAATAAGGGGTTTGAACTTAAGGAACTTGATCGTGATAATCTCCAAGAAGCATGACACTTTCTTTTTAAAAACCACCTCCCTACTCATCTCATTTTCAAACATTGGGAAACTAGTTGCAAAACATAATTTCTTCAATAGTGAGAGATCCTTCTCCTTAAATTTATCTCATTGGTGGGCATGCAATTCTTATGTGTCCTTAAAATTATGCCCAAAATCAACTAGCACATGATAAATATTCTCACAATTAATTTTATTACTCTCCAATTTCTTAGAGCTGAGAGAACTAGCATATTTATTGGGGTGGAAATTTCCTACTAAACTAAGCAACTATCATACCACTCATGGGCATTGAAGGCACTTAGGACCTACTCCCTTCTTGGGGTAGCCTCTTTGTCATTTAATGTGGTCTTGCAATAAGATATGTAGGAAATCGTAATGAAATGGGTAACTATATCTCAAGTAAGAGAGCTCATGTAGATCTCAAGTATGAGAGCTCATGCAAAATACACATTAGAATGAGATGCACCTAATGGAATGATATGCATTCTCTTTTGCAATGAAATAAATGCCTTTCCCTCATTAACTATATGGTAATTATCCTAAGGTGGTAGATGTTTTTGACCACCAACTTCTCTAGATATCTGTACCATTGATTCTAAACCCCCATGAAAGAATGATTTGTAAAGCGTGATAAGATTAAGGGCATGCACAACAACAAATATCATCATGATGGGTTGATGTGATATGAGGTTGGATGGAGAATCCAATTTGGCTTGACATCCTAGTTAGTAACAACTTCCATCCCCCCTCTTCTTCGATCTGATGTGCATCTAAAGAATGGGAATGAGAGGAACTAGTTATTATGATGTGACTAGCTAACCAATGGGCACAATCTTATTAGTAAACCTTATCAATACCTAATTTACAATAATTAATACAATCTCTTGATAAATGAAAATACTTTTACTCGCCATTTCCCATGAGGGATGACATATTCTCTTATTGATATTTTTATATCCCTTCGTAATGTTTCTTTTAAACGTGATATGAGTTCTTCAATCATGAATTGGTTGTTAGATTTGACAATCAAGAACTTGATAGATATCCCTAGGATATGACCATGTTTATCCACACAATTTAGAAGTACAACACTATGATATTGGATTCTCTTCTAAGTTGATGTTGATCTTTTTAACCTTCAAGAAATATTGATATATATGGTTGTGTGAAAAGAACTAGAATAGGTAGAGGAAAAAATCAAGGATAATTTAGTACCCATCACTTATGCCAACTTATATAGGAATGAGGGAAATATTAGACCTTGTGAAATCCCTAAAATATCAAACATTGAAAGAAAAAATGCATATGAGAAATTGGGACGTCATTAAGAAGAATAGAACAAAATGTCCCATATTAAATAATATAAAATGAATCCAAATATCAAAATGAAACCATGGATTGAACTATAAGAACCATTTCTATTGTGCACAATCCTTAAAATTTGTTTTCTAATTCTTCTATAGGGAATACATTTCACTTGCAAACCATGTAACATCATTCAAAGCCACATGCACGACCTCTAAGCCCCATGAATAATGTATTAGGGACTAAATCCTTAGTTCTTCATCCCTAATTCATGGACTAGGCCCTAAGGATCATTCTTGTTGCACTCAATATTTGAAGTTGGGCCTCTGATCCTTCTTGTAATTGCAATTCACGTGTCTCATCATGACCAAGTAGCCTTAACAATGTTCCATGTACCTAGGGAAAGCATGACAAAAATGACCTATTGATTGGAGCCTTTGGCATGACTGGCCAATCTTCTATGATGCAACTGGCCTATTTCAAAATGGGAATTTGAATCATATATATGTCCATAAGATGCATGGGAAATTTATTCATTAGTATTTTTTAAGGGAAAGGAAGACAATGGAGTAGACGACATGTCAAACAAAGGAACTCATTTTTTCATTTGTTGAAGTTGGTCACTTATAGGATATTTATAGGGATATAATTGAGAAGCTCTTGAGGGCCTACATCCAATCAAATGGTATGTTAAAATTAGGATCCATAAGTCGTTGCATGTGTAGCTCACAACAATAAATGGCCTCCACTTAGAACCACGCCCTCAAGCATAGCATGGAAAAAATGACCTAGTAATTAGAGCCTTTGTCATATCAAGTCCATACAAGCACAAATTGAAAAAGTTTCAATGTTGACCCCATTCACATGTCACTTATAAGCAGGGTCAAGTACATGAGTAGGCACGCCTTATTTTTGGGTTTTGATAGAATAACCAAAGAATATTTGATTGTCAAATTCTCTGTTTGAGTCATGTTTGAGTCCAGAAACCTTCCCATACCATCAATGCATGTGTGTTGTCCTAACATGTCATGAAATTTCAGTCCATACAAGCACAAATTGAAAACAAAATCAACATTGTCCCCATTCACATTAATTATTCTATAGGCTTCTTGTTTGATTGTCAGATTGTATGTGCGAGTCATGTTTGAGTTTGGAAACCGTCCCATACCATCAATGCATGTGTCTCTAACCATGTCAAATTTCAGTTCATACAAGCACAAATTGAAAATATTTCAATGATGGCCCGATTCACATGTCATTTATATGCGCCAGTTTCAAGTACATGAGCATTTTAGAGGTGGAAATTACATAACTGTTACCACAAAAGGGGAAAATTTATCCAATTGTAAGAAATGGTTTAACATTGAACCATGCACGCAAGAGAGTGTGATTAAATGTTGTCTTTTAAGAAAATTATAAAGTTGGAGGTAAGGAAATATCTAAAAGGTCTTCCCTAACATCATATTGCGAAATATTATATTGCATATTTATCTTTAGCAAACTCTTCACTATTGCACTCACTGCCTTAGATCTCCTAGTTTTAATAATAGGTCCAACAATTGATTCTTGGTTATCTAAACACTTAGCACTTCATGATGAGATAGTAGGAAACATGCTTGGCTTGGCTATGATAGACACATTTCTCATAGGCTCAAGAAAAATCTTAAAATTAGTTTTTTCCCTTGTATGCCCAACTTCACTTATGGGGTTAGGAATAACTATAGGAGATATACTTCCATCAACATCTAGAAGTTTATCTTAAAAATAATTCTTTAGCACTTACTCAACAAGAGATGTTTCTTATTCATTTGCATTGTGCACAATCACATACAACCCTTATTTGAAAAAAATCACCCAAATCATTTGTAGGGAATCCCACCTCCTGCGACACCATAGATGTGGGTTTATCTTGAAAATAATTCCTTAGCACTTACTCAACAAGAGATGTTTCTTATTCGTTTGCATTGCGAACAACCACATAAACCCTTATTTGAAAAAAATCACCCAAATAATTTATAGGGAATCCCACCTCCCGCGACACCATAGATGTGGATTGTTATAGGAAAATTTGTTCATATAAATATCTCTCATATGCACATGGAATATTGTTAAAAAGTGGCCCACATTGAATTGATGAATTGATGATGGAAACAAGTGGGTGTGTGAGTCAAATTTTAGTCCATAAACCCTCCCATATCATTAAGGTATGCAAATAGTCTATCCATGTAAAATTTTAGTGCATACAGAAACAATTTGAAAAAATTTCAACATTGGCCCCATTCACAGGTCACCATTGCCCATGTCTAGACCTAGTACAATATTTGTTCATTGTTCCTTTTAAAAAATGGATAACGATCCCCTCCCACATCTATAAGGAATCCAAATATTTCAAAAACATTATGGAAACCTTTCTCCTAGCATCAGGGGGTGGATGGGTCATATCAAAAATGGAAAATCTCAAGTATTTATTTTAACACCCATAGAAGCATCCAAACCAACATCCTTTGAATCCTAGGGATTAGTAGGGGTTAAGGGATTAGCATTAGGGTTAGGTTTAAGGAGGATATGAGGGTTCCTCAT
>JASDQU010103027.1:219001-229112 GCA_032191745.1 Picea mariana
GTGAAGGACAACAAGATAGCTCGACAATATTTTCATGTTTAGAGAGTCTGAAAAGGGATTAAAGAAGACTCCAGGGGGCTACGACTCATGTATGAAACTGGTTCAAGTAGAGCCCACTACTAGGCGCAGACCAAGAGTCTCTTTGATAGTCAACCTGGAAAGTATCCCAAAAGGGAAGAAAACACAAACCATGGTGTAAGTCCTCCCACGGTATAGAAACCGTAGTCATGGCTTCAAGGATAGCCTCATCTGAAGGCAATTCAAAATCCAATAAATCATGCAAACGAGGGTCGACAATCCCAAAGGGTGAAGTAAACTGACCATATTCTATATACGATGGAGGCTCTGGCCAGGACTGACAGATTATATTAGCAAAGAATCACAAGAACGGGGGCTTGAGGATCTACAAACAACGAGATCAGACTTAGAAGGAGACCCAAGATCACTTGGACCAAGAGGGGGAAGCAAGGTCTCCCATGCCTCCATTGGATAAATCAATGGATCAATTGTTGAGACCAAGTATCGAGAAGGAAAACATGATTGCACAGGTTCCTGCTCAGAAGCAATTGAACAACAAGGATCAGATGCCACATAATTAACCCATGGCGCGGTAGAGTCTACACGAACACTAGGAACATATAAAGCGACAACTTGAACTAACACCGAATTAGGATGGTGATTATCATATGAAAGTTGGTCAATAGTGACAATGCTTCCATTGTGAGGGAAATGCATCACCCGGAAGAGCATAGACACCACATTGTTCATAACATATACATAATCACGTTTGAGAAGCATATTGAAATCTAACGGGCCTTGCACCATTATAAAATCAACAAGGACAGTCTTTGCTCCTAACAAGATAGGAAATTGAGAAAGAATCCCCAAATATTCACTAGGATGTCTGTCAAAATCCAATAGCTCATGTGAAGCAGACACAAGCTCAGGAGATCCCAATACTTTCCAAACCAAGGAGCATAAAATACTTGCAGATGCTCCTTCATCGACAATACATCGATAAATGTTTGTTGAATTAAATTCAACCCTTATTTGAAAGCAGGGATGATTTTAAGGATGGAAATTTATTTTCAAATGTAGAAACCTTGGCGAATCTTACTAATCCTTCATATGCCAACTATAAATGATTGGCGATATTTTTGTAAAAATATTCAAATATCTAAGGATTTTATATAGTTTTTATAAAATTTTGGCGATTTTTAAGGTAAAATAATTTTATCCTATAGAATTTGGGCGAATCATTTTTAAAATAGAAAATCTCGTTTTTGGAAAAACCATGGAAACTTAGCTCATGGGCGAAATTTATCCCCTAAAATCATCCATGTTTGAAAGGGTGCGGAAGAAGGAAGATGAGGCTCAGCAAGGTCATTCCAATCAAAGGAAACCAACATAGGGCTTGGAGGGGGTGTGCTCGAAGTGAGAGAAATACCCCCTTGTTCTAAAAGTACTGAACTGGAAATGCTAAAAACATAGTCGGTAGACACATCACTCTCCAAGAGAAGAGTGGTATCAGCCTAATATTGAGCATGACAAATTTCTCAAGCAATGGGTGAATAGGCTGCGAGACTACATGGTCTAAAGGCACCTCACCCCCCAAAAGAGGAGTGGGATCAGCCGAAGACTAGATCGACGTGACCACTTTCTCAACCAATGGTTGAATAGGCTGCGAGACTACATGTTCTAAAGGAACCTCATCCCCCAAAAGAGGAGTGGGATCAACCAATGACTACATTGGTGTGACCACTTTCTCAACCAATCATTGAATAAACTGTGAGGAAATCTCAGAAGACTCAGAATCAGAAGATCTTGCAGATAGGGACCACAATCTTCGTACCTCTAGAAGGCCAGGGCATAAATCAGTAAGGTGGTCTCCCTTGCAAAGCTTACAAGGGAACTTACGCTTACGTTCTATCCTTCTAGGTTTCTCAACAGAATCAATGCCCCCAGCATGAATATCAGTAGTTGGTTGCACATCTCCAACATGACTTACAGAGGTTGGTGATGGGTCGATAACATGACTCGCAAAGGCTACAAACCTATTGCTAGTATGACTAGCAGTGACTAGACTTGTGCCCCCATCATGACTTGCAGAGGTTGGGTGCTAGTCTTTAGCATGGCTTGCAAAGGTTGATGACCTATCTCCAACATGACTTGCATAGGTTGGTGACTTCTTCTTCTTATTCTTCCTCTTTCTATTTCGTTTAGACTTCCAGTTACTAGTAACTATACTTTCACCAGGGAAGGAAGAAGGAGGAGGAGGAGAAGACTTTGTTAATTAAGGAACATCAACATGATTCCCATGACATAAGTTGATTAACTGAGAAGCATCAAGAGAATTCAGGACATTTGGAATGGTACCCAACCAAACCGGTAGTCCCACATTCAACCCAAGAATGTACAAAGTGGCCATCAAAGGGACACTAACGTTTCCAAAGAAAGGAAAAGCAAAAGGATCCCCTTTCAAAGGGGTTCCTTGGTTGGTATCGTTAGTAAATTTATCCATGAATATCTTGTGCACATTTTCTCCCCTTGCAGGATCATTCAAGTCCGTAAAAGTATCACAGACTGACTCTGGCGAACTAGTGTTACCAAAACAACGCCTATAAAGAGGTGGCTCCACATTTCTAAGCGAAAGACTGAAAAGTCCTCATGATCGATGGAGTGGGAGGTCTACCACCTTAGGCCGGAGACCCAAAACAATGACTGACTAACTCACTATGGAAAACTAGAGAGCACTGAGCACATACTAAAAGTTCCTAAAGGAAAATCAAGCAAACCACTATCTAGTAGGAAGAACAGTTATGCCAGCCAACACTAGAGCAACTTATCGGTGCAAGTGCAACTCAAACATGGAAGCACCCTTCGGGTATAGTCTGCAAGTGTGACCCAATGTATACCCTAGGTACTGCGTATACCCCCGCAATCACCTATTTAAGTCCCTAGAATAAAGGAAACTAAGTTTTCATCTCGTGAACAGTCACCAGGCGGGTACAGTGGACAGTCGAGTGTGTTAGGGTCCTATAATTATAGGTGACTTGATTCTTCAACTATCTATTTGGAATTTCTCTCATGATGAAGACACCTAGCTTGCTTGGCTTAGTTTATTTCACTTATCCCTCCATCTTCTTATGGTCTTTACCATTCATGGTCATTTTTATCATGTCATGAGCTAGTGGGTCATCATTAAATTCATAATCTTGTTTCCTCTGTTTTCCCAAAGTTTACCCTATATTTTCCCCCCTTATCATAACAAGGTTTTCTATCATTGGAACTTGGATAAGGTCATGAGGAATGAAACCAGAGGCACCAAGCATCAAAGATCAAATATAAGGAGGTGATTGGCATGATTTTTAGGGTTTTGTGGTCATTTGTTGTACATAGGGACAATTTTTCTTCAAAATAAGTTTCTGACCAAATGAATATGAATTTGACAGAAGTGAAAGATTTTTTTGTCAATAGTAAACAAAGGAACAAAAACCTCCTTTATTTTATACACAGGTGTTATGATTCAAGAGAAATTCCCAAAATACAGTTGCTACAGGTGGGTTGCTGCACATTTGGATAGTTTTACTTAAAGTCAGTTTTTCAAGGGTTTGGAGAAAGGGTTTTCAATTCTTGATGACTCTATTGTGTCGTAGACATATCCATATTTCCAACCATACCAATTTCATCCCAAATATCCTCTTGGAAAGCCTCCAAACATCCTTTTGAAATGGCGTTACGTTTCTATTGTATGGTCGCTACGCTTCTGCGGTTTTTAGTGACCAAATTAAAAATTCAAGTGTGAACAAATGAAAAATTATTTTTGAAGATGTTGTTTTATTTTCTTATTCTTTATAAGAATATTATTTTCAGTATTTGTCTCAAACACCCTATCCAGGATTTAAGCAATATTTATGTTTTCTTCCAAGTTTGAATGTAGAATTCAGATAATCTCTGCCCTGCATTTGGATTGAACCCTAACCTACTCTTCCTTCCCATCTCACAAACTCAAAGGATCCACTGACATGATTACCTTTCCTAGCGACGATTTGTATCCGTTATTCATTCTTCTAATCATCTTAAACTCTTGACTCCATTTTTCTCAATGGTCCTCTTCTACTGTCCCAACCCAAAAATTTAAAAAAATAAAATTATATCCTCATAACTAGCCTAATATCCATTTCCAAAAAAGTTAGATCATACAGAGAGATCCTTCTCTGAGTCTTGGAGGGATACATCCTTGACTCCAAGCGGTTTTGTGGTTACCCCTTCTGATTTTCTCTTCATCCTGGGAAATTACAGGGTGTTAACAGAATGGTGACCATATTGGGGACCTTCCTCAGAAAACCATATCAAGTTCCAAATCGGATAACTGATGGTGGATAGTGATCAGACACAAGAAGGTTGAATCTTCCACCTGACGATTCCAATCAACTCCAGATCAGTTCCAGTTCAAAGACTCCACTGGAGGAAGAACCTGAAACAATGACAAGACAATCTGAAAAGATCAGGTATGCAAGCTGGAAGTTTATCTAGGATGTGATAGGTTTTATTTTTAATTACCTCTTCCCTTCTCATGATCCTGATCCAGATGATAATGCCAAAATTCATGAAGAACATATTCAACTTAATGAGCATCAATAGTTTAAACCTAGCATTACAATCCTCGTACATACTGCTACACCTATAAAAATCCGAGATATATACAAGCCTCTTGTCTTACCTCCCTTACTCCATGATTTCCTTGTCAATTACTTCCAATATCTTCCTAGATTTGACGAAGAATGTGGCTACATCACTACTGAAAAACACATTCAAGGTTTTGAAAATTATCTTGACCTTTTTGAGGTGGAAAAGAGTGATGTTAGTATTAGGATTTTTTCTTTATCCTTACAAAGTAAAGCTAAGAAATGGTATAAAGATATGCCGGCTGCAAGCATCAGTGACCTCAATCAATTTGTGAAAATTTTCTTGGATCAATGGGTGATCAAAAGGAATCCCTTCCTCATTTTGGAAGAATATAATCACTTGAAAAGATATACAGGAGAAACAGTGCAACAATTTTCAGCCATATTTAATCAAGTTTACAATTCCATGCCTGTTGATATAAGACCACCTCCTGGTTTATCTCTCTTACACTACCCAGATGCTTTTGATCTAGAGATGGCAATTCAACTAAGGGAAATAAAATAGTGCAATTAGTGTGGAAGCCAATTTGATGATCAAAAGGTCAAGGCTGAAGGTAGACGAAAGGGAGAAAATATCAGAGCAGTTGAAATCTTCAGAAGCTAAACTGGATATTCTGGACAACACCATGGAAGAAATTTTACACAGGATTAGCATAAGATAACAACTTGTTGTTCAAAGGCATCATGTCTCATTGATTACAAAGAAAGAAAGGGTCATTTTTCCCAAACACGTTGTAGCTCACCCTTGGTATCATGGATTGGAAAATGATCATTTCATGTATTTAATTCATAACACAGTCAAAGATGAAACTGCATATCAACTTGGAGAGGAACAACCAACTGATATGATGTGCATGTTTGATGAAAATTCTTACCTGGATAATCTACCCAAGTATGATTAGCATGATGATAATTATGTGGCTAAAATAGATGTTGACTATATAAAGAAATCAACAACATTTCGTTGGTAGGAAGAAGATCAGTTACAGCTCAGATATGACAATCATCCTTTGCGCAAAAATCATGACAACGATGAGGAAAATGCAGAAAACTTTCAGAATAAGGGAAAAATATTTGCCCTTATGTTTCTCTTCTTTTCAATTTTTGAGAGAAAATTGTAAGCAAGTTGTCAATAGTAGGGAGGGAGAATGTTATGGTCAATCAGTTGAAGATGCCATTGATGATATGGAGGTTGTTCTAAACCCAGAATTGCAGCCCTTGACCTACATTGAATTTCAAACTCCAAATGAAATCTTAGAGCCTAAGACAGAATATGAGTTAATACAAAATAACTCTGGACCATTAAGATTTAATTCATTTCATTTTTTGAAAAAGAATATTGAGTATGTGCTAAAGGATAAACACACAGAAAATCAAGAAGTTTCAGTGGAACTAATGAAATAGTCATCTCAATTTCTAACGGATCCAATATATGATGTGTTGGATGACCTGTGTTGTCAAAGTCATTTTCCATCATCGAGCTATGGGATGAAAAGTTGTTATGATATTGACATGATCAGGCAGTCAACTTCATTATCTTTTTTAGTAGGAGTCTCATTACAAATCCCATCAGAACATTTGCAGCCATATCAGATTTTTTTTGAGGATCTAGAAAACATACATATAGTACCAAATCATGAGGTTGAATTGGTTGAATTTGAATATCAAGGAATGTGTCAGGTCTATCTTGATCCTATGGCTATTTATATAGAGAAATTCATCACTGCACAACCCCAATCCATTTCCAACATTTATTTTGTTTTTCAGATTTTCCAAGCTCTTTGTGTTAAATACCAGGCTGACAATTACTCTCAAGTACCCTTAATAGACGTAGTTTTGAGTTTTGTGAAAAACAATGAAGGAGTTAAGGTATTATATCCAATTTTTGAATGGTTATATTGGATATTTCACATTGATTAAAACCAAGAATTCAAAGTTAGAATAGGATTGTACATAAATAAGCTTACTAGATAAGCATATTTTCAACAGTCAGTTTTGCAATGTGCAAATAAGCTCAGGGTTGTGAGCACTTTTCCAACATTTTTGTCAGTTCAGTTCAGATTTTGGTATGTAGACCAATTTTCTACTTAAGGTTCAGTCATAGAGGATCAGAACAGATGCAAGTTTCATAATAAATTTTTGGGATTAGCCCAATGGATAAGGCACTGGTATACATGTTCATAGTTCTATGGTTCTTGACAACTCTCAAAACAGTTTCCATCCCCAAGTGGAGCCTATGTTAGGGTCCTATAATTATAGGTGACTTGATTCTTCAACTATCTATTTGACATTTCTCTCGTGATGAAGACACCTGGCTTGCTTTGCTCAGTTGATTTATCTTATCCCTCCATATTCTTATGGTCTATATCATTCATGGTCATTTTCATCATGTCATGAGTTAGTGGGTCATCATTAAATTCATAATCTTGTTTCCTCTGTTTTCCCAAAGTTTACCCTATATTTTTCTCCCTTATCAGAACAAGGTTTTCTATCATGCAAACTGAAATCATGGGAACTTGGAGAAGTTTGTGAGGAAGGAAACCAAAGACACCAAGCATCATAGATCAAATATAAGTAGGTGATTGGCATGATTTTTAGGGTTTTGTGGTCATCTGTTGTACATAGGGACAATCTTGTTTCAAAATAAGTTTTTGACCAAATGAAGATGAATTTGACAAAAGTGAAAGAGGCTTTTGTCAATAATAAACAAAGGAACAAAAAAATCCTTCAATTTATACATAGGTGTTATTATTCAAGAGAAATTCCCAAAATACAATTGCTACAGGTGGGTTGCAACACTTTTGGATAGTTGTACTTAAAGTCCATTTTTCAGGGGTTTGGAGCAAGGGCTTTCAATTCTTGATTACTCTATTGTGTCGTAGGCATCTCCATATTTCCAAACATACCAATTTCATTCCAAAAATCCTCTGGGAAAGCCTCCAAACATCCTTTTGAAATGGC
This sequence comes from Picea mariana, assembly GCA_032191745.1. Classification (NCBI taxonomy): domain Eukaryota; kingdom Viridiplantae; phylum Streptophyta; class Pinopsida; order Pinales; family Pinaceae; genus Picea; species Picea mariana. Next base: position 226,651 of record JASDQU010103027.1, read on the forward strand.
GCTACGTTTATGTTGTTTGGTCGCTACGCTTCTACAGGTTTAACGACCAAATTAAAAATTGAAGTGTGAACAAATGAGAAATTATTTTTGACACCTTGGGGAGGTTTTCGTTCCACACATACCCAATCAAAAAAAATTCTCTCAGTTGTGTAAATTTTTTTATGGTTAGAGATATATATCTACATATTTGAGCCTTATTCTTGCAGAAAACACATAAAAATTGACAATTTTAGGCATGTATAGAAGCGCAGCGACCCCACACTACGCTTTTTCTTGGAGGATCCAAATTCACTTTTATCAGCATGGATGAATATATTATGAAGTTTAAATCTCAAATATATCACTGGTGGGCTAGGTCTGTATGAATTTTGTATCAAAAATTCAAAAACGTGGCGAAAAATTGCTTTCTGCCCCTGTTTTCACCAAGGCGTTGTGCTTCTAGACCAGTTGTGGAATGTTCAGTTTTTGATGTCTTGGAGTGGATATTTTTCTTGTTTAATGGTTTAGGAGGATAGTAGACATCCTCAGATATCCATAACAATCATCCTTTTTGAAAAATAATCAAGGGAAGGCCTCCAAAAGTACCCTCAAAGAGCACGCTACGTTTCTGCAAAATTCATTGTGTTTTTACCAGGAAATTTTACCAGTAGGATAAATTTTCAATTTCCTTGATCCAATTCGAACTAAAAAGATGCGGTTGACCTTATGAGGTATCTAGATGATTTAATCAAATGTATATGAACTTTTCATGAATATTTGAATGTAATTAAAGGGTGATTAAAGTCAGTCAAACAGTTAGAGTAAAAAGGGGAAAATAGTTTTTGACTTCCTAGTCTTTAGTTTAGTTGGAGATTTTCTTGTGGTTTTCTCCTATCATGAAGAATTCGACCCCTCATATGGGGAAATTTGTTTTGTATCTATATGTAGACCCAAGAGATTCAAGAAAAGGGTTGGACCTGAAGGGAAGGATGGCATGAAAAGATTATCATCTACTGTAAAGATGTTCAGCAGGCTGTAACTGACTTTTTGGATGAATATCAAGACATTTTGTTTCCAGATTCTTGTGTCATGATCATGTGGTGAAGTGCTTCTTGAAGCAATTTTTCATTCTCTTGTTTCAGATATTATTTTATTTTCTTATTTTTTATAAGAATATTATGTTCAGGATTTGTCTCAAATACCATGTTCAAGCTTTAAGCAATAATTATGTTTTCTTCCAAGTTTGAACGTAGAATTCAGATAATCTTTGCTCTGCATTTGGATTGAACCCTAACCTACTATTCCTTTCCATATCACAAAATCAAAGGATCCAGTGACATGATTACCTTGCCTGGTTATAGTTTGTCTCTGTTATTTATTCATCTAATCATATTAACCTCTTGACTCCATTTTGCCCAATGGTCCTCTTCTGTTGTCCCAATCCAAAAAATCAAAAACAAACTTTCTATCCTCATAACTAGCCTAATATCCATTTCCAACAAAATTATAGAATACAGAGAGATCCATCTCTGAGTCTTGGAGGGATAGATTCTTGACTCCAAACGGTTTTGTGGTTACCCCTGTCGATTTTCTCCTCAACCTGGGAAATTACAAGATGTTAACAGGGTGGACCGCAATGAGTAGGGTAACAAGCTCGAAACCTATCGAGGGTATCGAAAGCAAGTGGTTTGGAAGACAACTGAGGACCTTGAATGGATTTGATATCCACGAAGCTCCGTAGGCAAATGCAAATGATAGTATCCCACGACAAGTCCTCAATAAGTGTTCCCCACTATGCTTGGTCCGGATTTGGAGGGGTTATCTCCACTACCTTTCTGCATGTGACCTCGTGTTTATCCCCTGTGTTAGAGGGGGGTCCCAGATAAATTTCACATTTACTAGACTTTTTACACTCCCTAGCACCGACTTCAATGTTTGTTTGTAATCCTTGAAGAGTTTCCTCTCCAACCTAAATCAAGGCTCTAGCCTAGACTAGTTGATTGACCCTACAAACATAAAGTCTAGTTGATTTTAAATTAGCATTAATTTTAAGTGGCTTGTCTTAAGTCAAGGAAACGATAATGAAACTAGTGGTGTGTTTTGAGAGACGGAGGAGAAATGAACGAACTAAAAGCAAAATAGATGAACAAAAATTTGCAAATAACTCTTTAACCAACTTTTCATAACTACCTTTTTCTAAGATCTTTTAAAGGAGAAACTAAAATGAAATTTCACTCGACTATGAGCTACTTAATTTTCTAAACAATCAATAAAGAACTTAAGAAAATAACTCTTTTTCCTAACAAGCAAAATAATCAACCCAACTACTTAACCAAACTAAGAAATGAAATCTTTTTCTATTTTTGTTTATGCTTCAAACAAGAAACTTGAAATAAATTATTTTTCTTTTTTTTTAAAGAAAGTGAAAGGGGAAAAAGTGAAAAACAAGACAAGACCAAAAATTGACTTCTGGCCCACTGCGA
>JASDQU010103027.1:262688-275374 GCA_032191745.1 Picea mariana
AGTTGTCCATAATTTCCATATTCGGGATGGGTTGTTGTGTGGTCTGGGCCATATCTGTGTTCCATCAAGTGAGCGAGCGAAGCTGACCTGGGAAGCCCACTACATTCGGGTGGAAGGACACTTCGGCATTGAAAAGACAGTGGAAATGCTACAAAAACATTTCTACTAGCAAAAACTTTGACATGAGGTCAACAAGTATATCAGGTCCTTCACTACCTGCGTTATTGCCAAACCAACCACTAAGAAACAGGGTCTGTACACCCCTCTTCCTACTCCTGATAGGCCATGGGAATCCATCTCAATGGACTACATGTTGGGCCTCCCGTACACCAAGTGGGGAAATGACTGTGTTTTTGTGGTTGTTGATCGCTTTTCTAAGATGGCGATTCTGGTTGCCTGCAAGAAGAGCATCACAGCAGAGGCCACTGCCAAGCTCTTCATTGAACGAGTCTAGGTACATTTTGGAATCCCACAAACCATTGTCTCAAATCGGGATAGTCAATTTCTCAACACATTCTGGTCGATCCTCTGGTCACTGTTGGACACCAAGCTCACCAAATCCACGGCCTTCCACCCCCAGACAGATGGCCAAATCGAGGTTGTAAATCGAATGATTGTGCATATCCTTTGCATGTATAATTCAAAGCACCATCGCACATGGGATGAGAGCCTTCCCTATGTCCAGCATAGCTACAACCGAGCCCTGCATATCTCAACCGGCCACAACCCCTTTCAAGTGGGGTTGGGATTCCAACCATTGGGACCCATAGATGTTGAACTTCCCCTTGCGGTCACCTCGACTGACTCATCTCTTGCTCCAACTGAAGCTGACAAAGCCACCCGGTTCATTGAGAAGATCCAACACATCTGCCAACAGGTTCAGGATATCCTACAGAAGTCCAATGATAAATACAAATAACACCATGATCAACATCGGGTGCCGCATAAGTTTCAGGTGGGCGATAAAGTTTGGTTGCACTTGTATAAAGAATGCCTTACAGGACCCCATCGGAAGCTTAACCCACTCCGTTATGGGCCGTACACTATCACCAAGGCCATGGGGGATATTTCTTTTGAGCTCGACATTCCTCCTTTCCTTGGTCTACACCGAGTGTTCAATGTGGATCTCCTTCACCCTTATTTCCCACCATTATTGGACACCTCAGAAGTACCAGAACAATTGACACCAATAGAGCTTAACCCCAACTACCTACAATAGGCATCCAATTATCAGATTGTGGATAGACAGATCAAGGGCACTCGACAACAAAGGATCTAGCTTTATCGAGTCATCAAAGCAGGGCAGCTCCTGCACCAAGGCAAGTGGCTCACCCGGGGCCAAATTCAGCAGAAATTTCCTCATCTGAAGGGGGACCTCAATGCAATGGAGACCATTGCTTCCTAAGGAGGGAGGATTGATCCATATGGATATCAGTGGCCACCCACCTTTTCCAACTGGCTCAAAACAGTTTTCTCACAATTTTGGCAATTTACTATTTTTAGAAGTTTTAACTTTCGGGGCCATTTTTGAGGGCCTAAATGAAGGTTTTTTGGGATCGAGCTCCTCATTGATATATGTAGGCATTATTGATCCCCCAAAATGATTCTCCTCGATGATACCTTTCCAACAGGCTATCACACACCTAAAACGAAGATCGTATGCAAAAGTTACAACCCCGGGAAGTTGATGTACTAACTTACCCAAACGGGCCCACATGACTTTTGGCGCTTCATCTCCTAGGGTTAGGTTTTTGGATGTCTAGGGTTTTTGGAATTCTTTATTATTGTAAAAAGGCCTTCAGAGCCTCATTGTAACCTTCTTCTTGTGAATGCGCGTTGTCGTCACATCTCTTCTCAGAGATAAGCTGCCACCATTCTAGCAAGCTTGTTTCTGCTGCATTTTACAGTTTCAGCTTATTTCGTTATTGAATAGAAAACCAATTTTACTGTATCTCTGTTATTTTGTGTTAAGCACCTATTAATAATCTATATTCATTTCGTTCTGCTCATAAAATCCGGATCAGATGTTTACATATGCCTTTTTGTTGAGCCCGTTCATGTCTATTTGAGAATCTTTAACCAACTCATTGATTTTCCTCTTAGCCTCCATGGCTAACTGAACTAACCAATATTTCTTATGCTTACTTCTTTACAAGTGAAATATTTCAACAATGCTATCATTTATGTAACTATGTCTAGATCCAAAATCAATTAAAATTGATATGGGTTGGTTATCAATCTTACCTTCCACTTCGATCATGGGGGATTAATACTCTTACTACTTATTTTCCAAGGCTGCATAAATCCTTGGCATGCTTCCTCCCATGTCTTCCATTGTTTCAACCTCCTAAATGTTTTGGACAGTCCTCATTCTTTCTCCTTTGTGAGGGAAGTCCATATATAATTGATTTCCCTCACATCCCCAACATTGAACAGGTTGTTGCCTTAGCCTTTTCCCAAATGAATCTACATTCTTTTGATAATTTTGGGTTTTCTAGCCTTGCTGATTTGATTGAGAGTTATTTCTGAAAAAATGGTGGCTTAAAAACTTTCTTCCTTTCATCCTTTTTCCCTTTCATCTTGTCATTCCAATCCTTTTGGAACACTAGCTTTCCTTTGCTTTTCTCATAAAGGTGCCTTGCTTTCCTTATGGTTTCTTCCAAGGTCTTAGGGTTATCATATTGAATATTGTCACTATAAAAGTGTTTATTTTTCAATAAGCAAGGATTAAGCATAAAGTTCATTCCACATTTAGCATTTTACTTAAACCATAAACAATTTTTTGTTGCAACCAAGATCACAAGAAGAAACACCATGAACAAGTACACAAGAAGTATCTTGGGAAACCCTTCTCAAAAAGGGAAGAAAACCTAGCCAATCCTTTTCTATATTCTTCAAGAGAAAGACCTCCACCACCAAGAAAACCTATCACACAAACAGGTGCTCACAAACCCTAGAATACTAGCGCCCAAGAGAGGTGTGCACTTTTCCCAAGAAGATGTACTTGCTGAATTTTCCAAAATTACACTTAATATATGATTCCTCAATGGGGAATTTACCTTTACTTATATTAGATTGAACCTATCAATATAAGTGTCTATTGACACAACAAGGTCGACCTCAATAACTTATAATATAATTAATAATTACCATATTAATTATCTTTTACATTAAGGTGGGGCCGACCTGTAACCTTTACATAACAATTAGGGTTACAGGTAAGTCTGACTCTTGAACAATATAGAAAGGGATATTATACACCAACTAGTGCTCAACCACTAGGGGCACATCCACAGGAATGTCCACATCTCTATCTCACTGCATCTCACAGGAGAACCACACTCACTAGTGCTCAACCACTAGGATCGCGTTCACTTGTGCTCATCCACAGGCATGTCCAAATCAACAGATATTATTTCCCACTTCATTACACAGGAGATTCATATGGAGTTCATCATCTCAAATCTCTTCTCAGAGGAGGCTAATACATCGTTTCATCTTTGTCTCAGAACGATGCACCCAGCTCATGGGAATTCACACATTCACCTGTTCTTAGACACATGTACATCTAACTCAGCAGGTCTTCTTTCTCACTATGTTACATAGGAGAATCATCTGGAGTTCATCTCAACTCTCTGTAAGGAGGATGCCAGCACAACGCTCCAGCTCTGTCTCAGATAGGAACCACACACCCAACTCATGGGCTCTCTCTCAGTTCGACTCAATCAGTCTATGTCCTGGAGGATGTCTCACGCAACTGTAATCATAAACACGCCCTCTCAGTTAGGGGGGCATTCTCCATCAGACCAATTCTTGCATGGAAGTACTCTAACTTTGTCTTGGCTGTAGTCATCAACACTCCCTCTCAACAAGAGAGTTATTCTTCACCAATCCATTTTGGTGAAGATGTCTGCAATCTGCTCATGTGTAGGAAAGTATTGCACGTGTACTGCTTTCCTTTGCATCATGTCTCTGAAAATGGTATTTTATATCAAGGTGTTTCGATCTATCATGAAACATAGGGTTATTAAAGAGCTTCACACAACTCTGGTTATAATCATAGAATCCATCACATGATCAAGTAAATCTATCATATTCTTATGAAGTTGCACTGCTTCGCACACTCAATGATATGTACTCTGCTTCTGTGGTACTCAAGGCCAGAAAGCTTTGTTTTCTGTTGCACTAGGAAACCATGGAAAACTTCACGGAAAAACAACAACCTGATGTGCTCTTCTAGTCCACTGTAATTTCTATCCATCCTGCATATCCCTACAAACTCAAGTCTTCACTAGAGGCATATCTCAGTCCATATCTAACTGTGCCTCATAGATATCTCAATACATGTTTTGTTGTTGTCTAGTGAGTCTGTCTCGGTTGACTCATGGATTGACTAAGTACATTCAATGCATAGCATGAATCAAGTCTGGTGTTAACCAGATACATCAGTGATCCAATCAGTTGTGGATCAATCTCGTCTAAATCATCATCATTCATTTTCTTCAAAACCATCACCGTGGATTTGCATTCTGTCATACTGAACTTCTTTAATATTCCCACTATATATTTTCCTTGACTGGGGAAAAATCTCATCGGTCCTTTGTCATACTTCTTGTCCCAAGAAGTAGTGTATCATACTCAGTTCCTTTATCTCGAAATCATAAGTCAAATCTTACTTGTATCCAACAACAAGGATTTATGAATAAGTCACCAAAATTAGGCTCTTGTCACCAACACTGTAATAATATAGGTTTGGATAAATGACACTCTTGCTGAAACCCAAACTCATAAAGAATCCATCCATATGATATAGTTTCCAACTCATGGATGGTAGTACGGATGGAAGTGTATCGGGCTTACTGGATCAAGTGTCTCATTATAGACAACTCCCTTTATTTGTGAGAATCCTTTGGTTATAGACCTCTCTTTTTATTTCTCGACACTTCCATAGGTTGCATGCTTGATCTTATAGATCCTCTTGGAAGTCACCATAGAATTCCCTTCTGGTCTCTTAAAAATATCTCATACATCATTCTTTAATATATACTGGTATTCTTCTATTATGGAATCTTGTCATACATGTTCTCATGTTTCTTCTCTAAGAAAAGGAGGCTCAGAATCAATGAAGTGGAACATGACTAAAGGATAGCTCAAAAATATCTTTTTATTTCTTAGGATGTTCATTGAGGGGCTTGTATGTTCCTCTGCCTCCTACAGAGTGAGCCTAGGAAGGCCTTTTATTCCCTACTACAATATCTTTGTACATATCAATTGGAGAAACTGGATTAGTTGGAATAATGTATGCCTCTCTCTGAACTATTGAAGGGGGAGAAGGTATTGTCTCACTTTCAATCTCCATTTGAGATTACTTGGATCTTTGAAAGGCTATCTCTTATTCAAGGACAACATCTCTACTTGTCTCAATCTATCTCTGACTAGGGATGTAGATCTATAATGTCTTCAAAGATTCACTATTATCCATAAATGTGTCATTTCTCCCTTAAGGGTCTATCTTGGACTTCTTCTCTTTGGGTACATGAAAATAAACTAGGCACCCAAATATCCTAAAGTGTTCAATCTCAGGATTCACTCTGCTGAAGGATTCTTCGGGAGTTATGTTTTTCAAAGTCTGGTGAAGAATCTTGTTCTGAACATATACTGTTTCATGCATGCTTCTGCCCATAGAATCATAGAAATATTATTATCATGCATTATTTCATTGGATGCCTCAATGATGGTTCTATTCTTCCTCTTTCTAAAATAGTTTTGACTCCCTCTGATTCAAGTGACTCCCTCTGAAGGATAAACATCTTCCTTTGTTGTTAAATTGTTTGGAACAAGAAAACAAAAGGAAACAAAAAACAAGAATATCTCCTAAAGGAGAATAATGAGTAAATCTCTAGAATCAAAACAATTTAAGGATTGTTGTCACAACTACAACACCTACTTGTAATGTAGAAAACTTTTAGAAATATAGGTTAAGAGGAATGACAATTAAAACAATCAAACCTAGATTCTTCACTTCTAGTGTGTTGTTCCTCTGAATGCACTGATATCCCTCTGGATCCACGACTTCAACAAATGTTCCTTCCTCCTGTAATTACCCTCATGACAATGATACAACTAATATATATACAAGTGCATACATGAGGGTGCTGATATGATTTCTCCAATGGCACCTGGTTTATCTCTGTCCTCTGACATCTTCATGAAGAAGGTAGTCACAGTGCCACCTTTTTGTATCACCCACAATATGTCTTCCTCTGAAGTCTTGTCTTCTAGGAACTTGAATTTTCTTGATCCATCAAACTTAACTTCCATCATTGTTCTATTCATCATAATTTTAGATTCTTCACAAACCCTTTTCAACTGAACTAAAAAACCTAACGGCTAGACTAGGCTATCACTTTTAGGTTTTTTTGTAATTATTAATACAAACAATAAGCCTTTGAAAGATAGGATAACATGAGTGAGCTGAAAAGCTCCTTCAAAGAGTTGCAGAAACCCTAATTCTGAAATTTCTACAAAAATTAGCAAAACCATATAAGCCCTAGGGTCAAAAAGTCAAAATGCTCAGAAATGCATTCTGAATCTTGTTGTAGGTGCATTGGAGGATTTCATACACTCCTATACACATTTTATCCCCAACGTCCAAGTGGAAAGTGTTGAAACTCCTTAGAAAGGTAGGTCTTATGAATTTTTTGGAAACCCTAAGAGGGTCGTACGGTTTTGCAGAAGAGAGAGGATGACTGAAATTTTCTTGTGCAATGGGTTCTTCAAGACCTAAGATCTGATACCATGTTGATTTTTCAATAATAAAGGATTAAGCATGAATTTCATTCCATATTTATTATTTTACTTAAACCATAAACACTTTGTTGTTGCAACCAAGATCACAAGAAGAAACACCATGCACAAGTACACAATAAGTATCCTGGGAAACCCTTCTCAACAAGGGAAGTAAACCTAGCCAATCCTTTTTCTATATTCTTCAAGAGAAATACCTCCACAACCAAGAAAAACTAACACACAAAAGGGTGCTCACAAACCCTAGAAGACTAGTGCCCAAGAGAGGTGCACACTTTTTCCAAGAAGATGTACTTGTTGAAATTTCCAAACTCAAACTTAAGATATGATTCCTCAATGGGGAATTTACCTTTACTTATATTATACTGAACCTGTCAACATAAGTATATATTGGCACAATAGGGCCGACCTCAATAACTTATAATATAATTAATAATTTCCATATTAATTATCTTTTACATTGAGGTGGGGCTGACCTGTACCCTTTACATAACAATTAGGGTTATAGGTAAGTCTGACTCTTGAACAATATAGAAAGGGATATTATACACCCAATAGTTCTCAGCCACTAGGGGAAAATCCACAGGGATGTCCACATCTCTATCTCATTGTGTCTCACAGGAGAACCACACTCACTAGTGCTCAGCCACTAGGATCTCGCTCACTTGTTCTCATCCACGGGCACGTCCAACTCAGCGGATCTTCTTTCCCACTGCATTACATAGGAGAGTAATATGGAGTTCATCATATCAACTCTCTGCTCAGAGGAGGATAATACATCATTTGATATTTTCCTCAGAACGATGCACCCATCTCATGGGAATTCACACATTCACCTGGTCTCAGCCACATGCACGTCTAACTCAGAAGATCTTGTTTCTCACTACGTTACATAGGAGAATCATCTGGAGTTCATCTCAACTATCTGTAAGGAGGAGGAAAACACAACGTTCCAGTTCTGTCTTAGATAGTAACCACACACCCAATTCATGGGCTCTCTCTCAGGTCGACTCAATCAGTCTGTGTCCTGGAGAATGTCTCACATAGCTGTACTAATCAACATGAAGGAGGGTAACCCACTTATAAACCTTTGTATTTTAACTTTCTCATCCTTGATGAAGTCAACATACTTCAACAATTCAAAGAATCGCTTCTCATATTCCTCCATTTTCATGATTCCCAACTTGAGTTCAAAGAAATCTTTCATATTTCTCTCATAGTAATGCTCAGACAAATATTTTGCTTGGAAATATCCTTTGAAATACCTCCATGATATCCTTTTCTCATCGAGTTTCTTGGATTTATTAAGTTGATCCCACCACATGGTTACCTTTCCTTGCAAGTGGTAGGTGGAAATTCTAGATTCTACCCAGGATGGGTAATCATACAGCTGGAAATATTTCTTCATTTCCAACAGCTAGGCCTCTACCTCTTATCCTTTCCTTTGCTCACCATTGAAATTAGGTGGCTTGATTTTCCTAAGTTCACCTTGCAATATGTCTACCTCGGGCATTTTTCTTTGCCTCTGAATAGGAGACACACTTGGGTTGTTCCATGTCCTTGAGCTTGCATGAGTTCTTCTAGTGGAATACATTAGATAATGATGGTGCCTGATCATGCTTCTTGAATTCCTATCATTTTCATAATCATCCCTTTTTCTATGGGACCTTGATGTTGATACTTTTATAGCACTAGATTTTTTCTTGGTGCCATAATCCTTGTTGACTTTCTTATGAAATATATTTAATCTATGAAGTATCTCTTCTTAAGCCTTCATAATCCTTTCATTATCATCCATGTAGTTCCACACTTCCCTATCCAGACTTCTCATAGTGATTGGCTCTTTCCTATCTCTTCTTCCATTTGACTCTGTCTCAGCATTCCCGATGCTGACATGTATACCTCTGATATCTTCCTCGTGGATGTAATATTCTTGAGCATATTCCATAAATCCAGTCCTCATATAAGAAATAAATTTTCTTTTTGTACCTCTAATTCTGTAAGAAAATGTGCATGTAATAATTAATGTTAGAACATGTGTATTATAAAAAATTTCATTTATTGGAATATATGTGGTTTCGTCATCAATTTATGAAGGAAGAATTTCATCATTCACACTATGATTCCCTAGATGCATTCCTCTATGAAATATATTTCCAATGACTGAAACCTTTCCCAAAATCGAGCTATGGTTTGAAAATTATAGCCTTCTAAAGTTTTTCAAGGCGTCTTTAGTCAATGGCCATCCCCTTCGCCATGTGGAATCCACGTAGCTTCACCTCTCTCACACCATATGAAATGGCACAGTCGTGATCTGGGTCATCATCCCCTCATGATAACATGGTTTCTAGTTGCAAGGAATATCTCTTGGTCTTCGTGAATACTGAGCCTTCATCCCTCCACCATTCTTGTACAGATGTACAATATCTCTGAAGACCTGAAGTCTCAAATTCTTCTTTTTCTCCAAAATCTATGGTGGGAATCGATCCACCCTTAGATCCGACAATGGAGATTTGTATGCACCTAACACAATGTTTAGCCTTGGAAAGGGTCCTATACTAAATCAATGGTCACGACTTAATCAAGCATCGAGATCTACAGTCTACGCATTCTAGCATGACCTCTTGTTAACTTCTTCCTTATCACGTGCGTAGATCCTATGCTAACACATGGACGAACTATCTAACAGTTCTGACCAAAAGTGCATGACCTCCTGATAATTAATGCCCTTTCAACTTCCAATGTTCTTTCTCTCTCCTCTGTTGATCGATGTCCTCAATGAACGACTTGATATCCACTTCCCACAACTATGGTAAATCTTGGACACCTCCAAGTATTGATGATTGAAAACACTATCTTAATCATTCATTTTGATGGATGGTTGATGTTGTTCGGCAATTTGGTGCTTAACACACCAACATGTCAAATCTCTCGGAGCCAGACTTCGTCGAAGTACTTACAATGTCCTTCCACTAGTTGATCGAATGGTTGTGAAGAGATCCCAATGGATCCTTGATCTATGGTCCACATAGATCCCGATTTTCCTCCCTTTGAAATGATGGTTAAGAGATATCTCGAAGGATCCCTAGATCTATGACTCCCATTGCTTCACGATTTCGACATTTAGGGTTTCTGATCGTTCCAAACTCTTTCGTGCCCAGAGTGGTCAACATCAAATGACCGTAACTCACATTTGACTTTAATAAATGGTCCCAAAGTATACTTAGATCGATGGTACGCATTACTTCATGACTTCCCGTGCCTTACAGGTCTTAACCCATTTAAGTCCCAAAGGCTTACCTACCGAAAAGGTCATAAAGGCAGGGATGATTGCTTATTATCGATCAACATTATTTCTTACCCTGTCCTTCCACTAGGCTTGATCTAACATTCGAGTAGGGTCTTGAATATCCTTTTATCTATGGCCCACGTTACTTTGTGACTTCGACATTCGGGAATTCCAATTGTTTAACACCTTTTTACTCCCAGAGTAAGTCAACACCATATTTGATCGTAACGTGTATCCAACGGTCAGGAAGGATCTCGAAGATCCTTATATATACTACTCACATTACTCCATGCCTAAAATTTGGTCAGGTTTTAATAATACGACAGATCCCACTATAAATAATAAGAAACCACCAATTTTCGGTCAAAAAATTTGGTAACCATTTTGACCAGTTTCCTTCGACGATATTTGGATGATGTAAAGTTCTAACATCCCGAAGCTCTGGAAATCTGAAGTCCCGAAGCTCAGAAGTCTTATCTCATTTTTAGTGTAGCGCAGGGTTCTAGGACCCTGGTCATATGGAACTTTGACAAGCCCTAGAGGGGTACACTCTTAAATCTCATCTGAGATTTGGTTAAGTCCGTGGACTTGAGCTCAAGGTCACTTGGACAAGAAAAAAAAAGATGAATCTTTAGGATTTTTCAAATTTATCATGATGAATCTCGGTCGTCAATCATGAGATCAAACATGATCTCAGCCAATGATTCTCCAAACTTCCTGTAACTCTATAGGTGACCATTAAAACTCGAACTTCTCTCACAAAATTTGGGGATTTCTCTCTAAAATATATGATTTTCCCCCAAATCAGTCACAGAAAAAATTTGCAACAACGAATTTCATGAATTTATATCCATCTTGGCCCATACAAGCCCATTGTTTGAATCAGAAGCTCTGATGCCATAATGTAACATCCCCTTTCCCATCTGAAGGAAATTACGGTGCAAAATACTCTTAAAAAAATGAAATTTTGGCTAACTCATTAACTATTTTATTGTTAGTCAATTTCCTGTAGCTTACAACTACGAATTAAAAAAAATTTAGCTACTATATTTAACCACAAAATAGAAGCATCAATAGCATGCTAATAATAAACATGAATTGCATATAAACAACTCATTACATCAACATATAAATCACTTCCAAATACACAGATTTTATGCACAACAATTAAATACATAATTTAGCATAACAACAAGGTAAAACACATATATTTTCGCAACAGTTATGCAGTCAGTTGCTTGGGATGAATGATCCACCCAACCATAGACTGATTGTTCCAAATCTCAACAAACAGTCACCCCTGAGTTGAGACTAGCAATCCAAAAAAGAGGACGGTCTCTCACAGTCCACTCACAACTCATAAAACTCTCAGCTCAACTAATATTTTCCTACACCTATCTCGATTTTCTACTAGCTCTCTTCCTCTCGACCTGTCCAACCCAAGGAATGTAACATTCATTTATCAGAGTTAATCCAAAGGATGTACCATCCATTTATCAAGGCTAACCCAAGGAATGAACCATTCATTTATCAAGGTCTCTCTAGAACATGCAGCTAGGAATCTCTCAATGGGGAACTCAAGGGAAACTATCGCTAGCAAAACTAACAACAACACTTGTTTTCTTAGTGCAACTCACTCGAGAGTTCACTCTTCAGGCCTGACAACCTGGATCTTTAGTTTTTTAGATCCAATCCACTCCAATTATGCTCCAGCATGCTCTAGAATTTTCCCTCCATGGTTTCATCAGCTTCAAGCTCTGTTTCTTTCTCTCTCCTTCCTCCCATGCACAACATTGACTAACCGAAAAACTAATGTCCCCCCCACATACAAACCTCCTCTTTTTGGCTTGCCTTTCTTAACTAACACTCTTCCTCAAGTTGATTGCACTCAACCCCCATGTTCCCAATAAGTTAGGGATGTGACCACTCACACACACCCTCTTACATGTATTCAATGATTGGCTTTGGGAACACTCAATCAGAAATGGGAAGGCTCATATAGAAATAGTGATTTTAGGAAGATGGGTTAAATTAATATACATGGGTATTTCCCCCTTGGACCCCTCTTGGCCATTATCCTAGACACTCCCCCCTCTTGTGGATTAATTCATCCCCCATCTCTTGTCCATGTCCATTTCCCCCTAGCATTTGGCATCACATTTTTTATTAATGAAACAAGGAAACACAATTCACATATTACATCACTTGGTCGTAGCCAGATATTATATCTACATAAGCATTAATTAAACTAGGGATTATAGTGGGGATGTTACACTTGTTTTCATTTTGGGGGAATTGGCCATGCTGATTCGCTTGGAAAATATTCCTGAAAAAGAGTGGCTTAAAACCCTTATGCCTATGATCCATCTTATCCTTCTTCTTGTCATTCCAAGATTTTTGGAAAATTGGTCTTCCTTTTCTCTGTTCATACAGATGCCTTTCTCTCCTTATGATTTCCTCCAGGGTTTTTGAGTTGTCATATTGAATCTTATCACTATAAAAAGAGGGTAACCCACTTAGAAACCTTTGGATTTTCACTTTCTCATCCTTGATGAAGTCAACATACTTCAACAATTCAAAGAACTACTTC
>JASDQU010103027.1:327677-341227 GCA_032191745.1 Picea mariana
CCTCAACATCTGTGTAATCATCCTTATTCTGTATCTTGATCTTCTTCATTGAACTTGACATCTGTATCATTATCAAGTTCAGAAATGGTGTTGAAAGGATTGACGATATCATCATCATCATCAATGTCATTTTCGAGCATGTCTTCATCGACATCATCATCAAGAATTGAAATATTGTCTCCTACACCTAGATCATGATCTTCTTCGTCTTATTCATCTGTCAACCCTGCACAATCTTTCGGCTTTGTCTGATCTGGCAAATCATCTTCTTGATATTAAATATCATCTTCTTCCTGTAAATGAGTATACTTAATTGGCCTTCCTCTTGGATCATATCTAACAACAAATGACCAATCCCTCTCACCTAGAACATTTGAGTAAAAGACCTATTCACATTGGCTTGGAAAAACATAGAGATCATGTTCTCTTTCAAACATCGTTGTTTTAATCATTGGAATTGCAAGAGGCATGTTGAATAAAAATTCTTTCCTCATTATGTTCATGCTTTCGTAACCTATACCATTTGACATCGAACATAACTAATTTGAAGGAATTAAAGTCACACTCAAGTATATCGTTTAAATACCCATAGTATCTATTTTCAGATTCTCGGGGATGTCTGTCACTCCTAGAGGAAACATTAGTGACATGGAATACTACAATTATCCCACAATCATAATTTTTCCTGGTTTCATCCAATTGTTTGATGCAAAATTTATGACCATTGCACCACATATCCTTGTGGTGTTTCAACTACAATATTCCAAATATGTAAAAGATGCATTGTCAATTAATAAATTAACATATATATTTATATAACTTCTAAAGTATCTGAAAAATACAGTACACATGTAGTCACATTAATATAATATAAAATAATTTAATAAAATGGGTTAATTTTCTTACCTTTCCATCTTTCAAACCATATGCTAAATCAATTTCCCTATGCATAAAATTGGCATCTCTGTTACGGCGAGCTTCTCTAACCAGTTCAGATAGTCGTTTCCATGATAACCTACCTCCATTATGTTGTTTGCATATTTCAATCCATACATTCATCCAATCAAGATTATTTGCAATGTATAAATGCAATGCATCTCACTTTTGAGCAACTTAATCAAAAAATCATAATTCACCAATATTAAATATTAGTTATAATGTCCAATATGCAGGTTATAAATATTAATAATTTATGAAATAAATTATATTAATGAGTATGATCATATACAGAAAAAATGAAACTTTATATGTATTATTAATATATTACCTCTCAATTTTTTCATTTTACCTTTCCCCAACAGATGATCTTGATCTTCAAAGTTTTTGATGGATTTCACATCCCAAATGCGATCCACTGCATGCATAGTTGGTGCTGCTAATTTAGGAAGATACTGAATAATATACACCATGGATTGATATACCATATATCCCTCCACCATATAACCCTCAAAATGTGCTCTTTGTCTAACCAACGCCTTCAATGATTTCAAGTGCCTCTCCACCATCCACATTGACCTTGTGTGAACAGGTCCACAAATTTCAATCTTCTCAAATTGGTGTATGAGGTAGTGTTCTTGTGCATTGAAAAATGTTGGAGGCATATACTTTTTCATTTCACACATTAGATGAGGAATTTCTCTCTTCCAATACTTTATATAATCTTCATGGATTTATTTCAATGACAACCATCTACATGAGATCATGACATAAGAAAATAACATGTTTCAACATAACATAATATAATATATTACATTACAAGTAAAACATGTGTCATTAAGTACAACAATAATTTGAAAGAACATTTTTCATATAAATCACAACTACTTACCTCATGTATTTTCCAAGATCATATATAACTTGTTTGACTTTTTTTTCAAAGTCGTTTGGGAGAGATAGCGGTAGAACATACTGTAACAAAAAAATGAATAGTTAATTGTTTCGACCAAAGTAGACAAAAAAAAATAAAATTAAAAGATGTATAAGGAGAATATATATAAATATGTATACCAAAATTATTACCTTAATGAAGGTATGCCAATCTTGTGTTTTTACCCCACCAAATTCACCTTTATTTGTTAATATATTATTTATGTTTGAAGCAAAACTCGTGGGAAATTTAATTCTTTGAATGACCTCTTTTACTTCATTGCTTTGTTGCTCTGTTAATAACCATGGAAGGTTATTTCGGTCCAGTACTCCATCTTATCTATTTGAATATTGGATCACACTTCGCATTGCATGATTGGCTTCCTAAATGTCAGTACAAATTTTGACAATTTTTTCTTTGTCCCTCCTACCATCTATGATTCACCATAACGTTTTTGTCACATTCTTCCCGATATGCATTGTATCAAACAAATGAGCTATTTTTTTCTCCTCATAGTAGGGAAACCTCATGAATTGAGAGGGATAACATTTCATTCCTCATGGAATCCCATTATTAATACCTTCATGATGATGGCGACCTTCATGAAGCATAAAAGAAATCACAAAAATAATTATCAAATATGGTAAAATAAATTCAATGATTAAAATAAACATTCAAAACATTACATGATCTACGATACATAACAAAATTGAGTACCTTGACGATTTCTATTATATTCCAACCTCCATAGGTGAGGTGTCATTCTTCGTGGTTTTAAACCAGTCTCTTCTTTCCCATTGAGAATATGTTTTTCAGTAGTACGATACCTATGGTTCTTAGGGAGGAGGTGCCTATATTCATCAAACACCACATTTCCTAAACTTTTTGAATGACGATACTTCATCTTAGAACCACAAACTAGACATGAAAATTTACCCATTGTTTGAAGACCTACAACAAATGGATTAATCTCAATTACACGATGAGATTATTTAAAAATTAAGCATGCACCATGATAACATTAAAAACTTATATAGTATTAAAGATCAATATTAGAATGCTACATACCACAAAAATGTATTAGTCCAGGGGCATCATGAATTG
Organism: Picea mariana; assembly: GCA_032191745.1. Classification (NCBI taxonomy): domain Eukaryota; kingdom Viridiplantae; phylum Streptophyta; class Pinopsida; order Pinales; family Pinaceae; genus Picea; species Picea mariana. The sequence goes on from JASDQU010103027.1 coordinate 330,649, forward strand.
TCCATAAAACTATTCCACGGAATTTAATTTTCTTCTCATCGATTGGTTTACATATGTCATACATTGTGATGCCAACCCATAACTTTAGTATCTCATCGATAAGAAGATTGATATATACATTCATATCTTTAACCTGTTACTTACCTAATTGTTGGCCCTTGACCAAGTTTTGAGGATTCTTGGTCGTGTTTGACCTATTTTTGGGACTTCAACAGGATGTCGAAGGAGGAGCGCAAGACGAAGTAGAGATCGCGGGATCTCGGCTCCTTTTTAGGGATTTTTGTGTTTTGGGATCATGTAATGGGTATGGGAATGTCTACCCATGGGTTTACCCATGCTTAGGCCCACTTTTGTAATATATATATATATATAGAAGTTAGGCGATGTAGAAAGTAGCAGTGATCGATCTATGTGATCGAAGGATTGTAAGTGCTTTGTGCATACTATGTAAGACTTGCAAGGATAAGTGCAAGAGACTGTAAGAGATCGAGAGGAGGCTTTGTGTTGAACCTAACTCGGGGAAGGAGGATCTAGCGAAGTGCGCAGATCTCATGTCCTAGGCGGAGTAGGGTTTTTGCAGCTCTGTGCATGTAACTGATTGACAGAAGATAATAGAAGAGAAGAAGAGTTGGTGGACGTAGCTCTAGGGTGGGGGTGAACCATGTACATGATGTGTTTCTATGATTTGTGCGATGTGTTAATGTGTTATGTGTTTACTTGCTTAGTGCTTTAATATAGATGAATGATAGATAGATCTGTTGATTCTTTGTGCTTAATGATGTGGATGGATGTTAGATCTGACTTATGTAAGTGTGCTTAGTGCTTTTTTACCTTAGATCTGAATGAATACTGTGATGCTATGTAGTTTAGGGTTTATCTGCGCTAAGAGTAGGATTCCACTGCATTGTAACTAAGAAATGGATATTGATGAATGTTAACTATTAAATGCTCTGTTAAGTGTTAGAATCACATATATGTGTCCTAGCTAAGGTTTCAGACACTTGAGTCTTGCAACCATCCCTACCTCTACCTCGGGTGAGACTTCATCTGCTTTGCAGGTGTTGCCGAAAGGGTCGGTAGTTAGGGTTTTGTTGGTGTGTTGTTGTAGTGTTGAACCCTGGGTCTGTCCCTGTGACAACACTAATTGTTTGAAATTACACATAATTACTATAGGAATGATATCATGTATATATAAGTAAATAAATAAACAAAAGATATTATGCAAAAATTGAAACAAATGAAAATGTTACATTCAAAAAATTAATGTAAACAAATACCTGGAACAATAACATTATGTGCTCCCTCTTTATTGACATCCAAGGAGGAATGTTATTGTTGATAAAAAAAATAGGCCACACTGAGTAAATAGACCTAAGCTCTCTGAATGGATTAACACCGTCAGCTGCTAATGAAATCCTAACATTAAGAGGTTCATCTTTGAAATCTGCTCATTTTTCCTCAATTTCCCTGAATGCAGAACCATCGGTAGGCATTCAAAGAACACCATCTCTACTTATGTTACGTGCATGGTAATCCATAAATTGTGCTATGCTTTCACACCTAAACAATCGTTGCAAGCGTGGAATTATGGGAATATGACGAAGAACCTTTCGAGGCACCCTTTTTGTTACTTGATCAATTCAATATCTATTGATAAGACATTGCAGACATTCTGTTTTCAAAGCATGTTGTCCATAATATATAATATGATCATTAGGGCATGCATCTATAGTTTGATAATCCATTCCAATGCCTTTCATAATGTTATGCAAACCTCGATATGTGTGACGTAAAATATTTGACGATGGTAACAAAAATCCACCTAACAATCTACAACATAACAAATAACTAGTTAATGTAAAGAATATTAATCGTAAAAATTGCATTCTTATTTTACACATTAATTAACACTAAAAACAAATAGAAAAAAAATCAGCATTTATGTATAATATGAGATGAAACATATTACATACCTTAGGATCTGTGTCATACAAGTGTTCGACAAATTATTCATAACCTTTAAGTTCACTAGCAACAATGTAGCGGAGAGACGATTTGCTCTTGATCCTTCATAAAGTCGTTTATTTGCCTTTTTCTAATAGAGGTTCATCATAAATACCATCATTGTCCCCATCCTTATCCGGCTACGAAAACAAATCTTGGATCATTTGATTTGTCACATCATCTTCTTCCATGGGATCATTAACTTGATTTGCCCCATCATCTTCTTCCATGAGATCTTCATTTGCTTGATCATGTTCCTCAGCTTGTACAACATCATTTATACTACTACTTGGTGCAATATTCTACGGAAAGTTAGAGGGTAACTCTAACTTTATAATTACAAACAATCATGCAAAATTAGTGTGTATTATAACAAACATTCAAACAATATATATACATATATATAATTTTATATAAAATTAACAATGTGAAACAAATAATGAATATATAGCTAATTACCATGGGATGTTATTCATCCGATCTGCCATCGATGTGCCCATATTTCCTACAATGTTTTGTAGTTGTTGCTATTAAAATTCTTACTAGACGTATGAGGCAACATTTTTTGCAAGGGCAATAACATCTACCATCACCCTTTTCACCCTCTTTACTTTTTTCCCCACCTCTAATTATATTTTGCGACATTCTTCCGCACAAAAATACCCTTTCGGAACCGTCGTTGTTATAGCAAGATTTTCGCAACATCTTTAAATCGTAAAATATTTATATGTCACTATTGTCGCAATTGCGACAAACAGTGACCTATAAATATAACTAATAACTAGTTATATTTAGGTCACTTTGTCAAAGAGTATAATGGTTATAACGGTCATATCATCACTCTTGCGACGAAAGTTGACCAAATCAATTTAGACTTTGTCAAATTGTATAACGGTCAATATGGACGAATACACACGTTTTTCGAAATAGAGACGATAGTCCACTATCTTCATGATCGTCGCAAAATAGATGAAAGTTTGATTCCGTCGAGAAAGCGACGAATACAGTCTAGATTTATAACAAAATTGAAAAATTGAACTTTTTCTCATGAATTTTTTGATGAAAGGGTACTTTCGTCGCAAGTAGTCGTCGCAAATAATAATATTCCACATGTCTCTCTCCACAAGTTGTCATGTGTCACAATTCCATGCTTCCATGTGGAATGCTCTTATTGGTTCATGGTTTAAATGGGGAAAAAATTGGAATAATGGTTAAGTATGGGAAGTCAGGCGGAAGGGTAAGTGAAGGGAAAATTGCAGGTAGCAGAAGTCAAGGGAGTAGTTTGTAGGTTGCAAGGACGGGTTGGCAGGTTGGGGAGTCAAGTGAGTAAGGGAGTGAGGGATGACCGGTGTCTACGAACCCGATGAGGATTGTGAGTAGTTCAAGGGAAAGGGGAGAAATGTAGATGACGAAAGTGAGGGAGGAGAAATGTAGGTAGCAGGAGTGAGGGTGAGGAAGTGTAAGGAGCTGAGAGGATGTATGATTATGCCAAACTGTGAACCCGCAAATACTAAAAAATGACTAAGTATGGAGAGAGAGATGTTGAGTGAAAAATTCTAAGTATGGTAGCATTGTAATATAGGAGAGGAGAGGCAAACACTATACTTAAAAAGATTCCTTAAAATTAGACCTATGGAAAAGATCTTGAGTAACTTAGGCATACAGAAACAAATTTCTGATCCGAAAAAGCATGGTGAAGCTGAGATTGAGGGTTGCAGAGTGAACTTATAAAAGTTCAAAAATGTCTTCTTTTGATATCAAGGATTTTTATGAATCCAAGAGCAGAAAAATAAAGATGATCAAATTTTGGTCAACAAGCCCAACCACCCATGTTTATTTCCCCATGCCTAATTATTAACCTTCCTCAGTCATCGTTGTAATCCTCGGTCATTGTGAACCCTAAACCCTGCATTTGTGAACCAAAACCCTTGCGTTTGTGAAACAAAGTGCCAAACCTTTCACTCGAGCCTCCTTCGAGACTGACATGAATATGCAAATTGTGTCGCCTACGTTGATGGTAAACTAATAGGCATTGAATGGTAAATCACTACATTGTTGGCCTATTGGGTCTCCATTGTTGCCTTTGGGACGAGTGAATTTGTGCCACGAGTCATGACCATAGTCTATCTATAGCGTGGTATTGATCTATGAATCTATCTATGCATTTGAAGCTTGATCCAAGCCTCGAGGAGTCGGGATTGATATGTTTATTTCTTATTTTAAAGTGGCTATATATATATATATATATATATATATATATATATATAGAGAGAGAGAGAGAGAGAGATATAGTTGAACCTAAATCCGAACCTCATTCAAACCTTATTGGAAAATTCGAACCTAAATCGAAATTAATCATTGTCGAACCCAAACTCAAACCCGAACCATGTGACTTAGTGTACCACTAAGGACATTGCCTAACAAAAACTCAATATAAAGAAAAAACCTCAATATAAAACAAATTATTATCAGTTGTGTTGACATGGAAAAATACTCAAATGTCAGTAGTAGGGGTTACTCCTAGTAAATAGGTCCAATTAAACTCTCCCATATTTGGTATGGATAATCCCTGTGTATTAATGGTCTGGAAAACTTTTGATGAGCTTTAAAGTTGTTGTGATATTTCTTTTTACATTTTTAAAAAAATTGATAAACAAGAAAGCATATATACTATCTAATTAATGTTCAAAATAAAGAAAACATTGTCTTCAGAATTAGCTCTCAACAAAAAAAAAAGATTACGATTTATCCTTTAAGATTTGAGAAATAGTTCTACAGGGATTATCATATTGAATAAAATATTTTCGAATAAAAAAAACTAAACTTATCACATAAATAAATAATTATATATTGGTTGAAGAAAACAAATAAAAGAAATTTTAATGTTGTTTAAGGATAGCATGAAACACATAATAAGAAATGTCTTAAAAAACATCCACGCAAATGTCAAGTTGTAGATTACTCCATGACATTCAATATGCATGAAAAAATCCCTTTAGACATAAAATGGCATGGCCATTGATTGGCTTCTTAATTCATCAATGTATTTGAAATGGTTCTCTTACAACAATAATTCCTCCAAAAGTGGTAACACCTAAAATCCCTAATGATTTCTCAAATTCAACTATAAATGCAATTTACAAAAAACGGTTATGATAACCAATTATAACTTAACCCTCACTTGAACTAGGGGTTTCCTCCCTAACTACTCATTTGTCACAGTTTTCCCATTGATCATAAAGACCTTTACATAAGTCATCATGGAGAAATATATGTTTCCCAAATGGAGCCTTCAAAATTGGCAATTCTCTATTAAATATTTTAATGTATTTATCAATATTATGAAAAACACTTTTAAGTTGAGTTGTTTTTCTTACTTCTTCATTAAGAAACTTTTAAAGGTGTCATTTCCCAATATTTGATACGTTTCATGCCTCGGTTTCATGAAGTTGTACCATATCCTTGAACTTTTGTAGCACTTGGTATGTTGGATAGAAACTTTCTAGTGAACCAAGGGAGAGAAGTTGACATTGATTGGTGGTGTCTTCAATGAAATCCCATATATTGATGCAGACCATCCACTTCTCTTTAATATGTTTATGGACTTAATGTGGAACCCTATTCTAGTAACTTACATACTCCTCAATCCAATGTCGTAAATTTCAGTTTTTCTTAAAATCCTAATATTATGAGATTCACTCCCTCTTTGCATATGGATCTTCTTGATAAACTCAAGCTGGTCTTGGGTTTTCCATGAATATCTTTCCATGTAAAATTATATTTATACGAAATTGATAGTCATAGGCTAAGCTCTTATAATTAAAATGCCTTTAATATAAAAATATATTTTAACATGTACGTTTGTTTGATCTTCTTCCAACACGTGTTCTATAAAAGATGAAATCAAACCCTGTGCATATTTGTAGTATTTCACTTGGTTTTTAGCATTGCAATATTTTCTTGGTGGTTTTGTACCTCAGTTACCTTTGATTTATCATTATCCATGGTGGCATGCATTATAGTTGATCTAGCTAAGAGAAACTATATCAATTTAGCCTTTTTTATATCTAACACGTGTTTTTCTATAGTAAAAATGACAATGTTATCTAGATCAATCTATCTTCTCCTTTGAGTTTGTTTGACTATAATTTACGTCCTTTTGTTATAAATTATTACTTCTAGATCAATTACTTCTTCAATAGGATTTGGTATGCTATGTTCTCTCTAGGATAAAAAAATTACCAAGCTACCAAGTGTAGCTACTTATTCCATCTCAATATCCTTACCTTTGAAATCGTTCCTTGTGGATGTACCTTTTTTTTTTTTGGGGGGAATAATCAAGTATTTTGTGATTAAGTCAATAAAACTATCAAACGTGGATCGCTTTGTGATTATTGTTTTACAAGTTGCTCAGTTGGGTCACTAGTATGTTTATGTCCTTGACTGTTGGGTCACTAGTATGTTTATGTCCTTGTTTATGTCCTTGACTGTTGGGTCATTAGTATGTTGTTGTCCTTGACTATCTCCTTTTTTCTTTTCAACCTCTTCGTTATCCTTTTAAAACTTTGATCTTCTTTCTTTTCCAGCTCTTTCTTCCTACAACTTTTTTTCTAATTCAGTTGCTACTAGTTTCTCTTTCTATTCTCTCTAGATTTTTTTTCTACTCCTTTATTCTTTGTTCTTTTGCTTATTCTACCTTTTTATTTTCTTTCCTAATTCTCTATTCCTCCTCTTGTCTCACTTTTTCTTCCTCTACTTTGATTATTTCCTCTTCTTCCTTAATTTATGTACATGAAGCAATTTTAGTTCAATTTTTTCCATTTTCTCATTAGAAGTCATGCCATGTGTAGAAGTTGAATCTTTTGATTTTAATATTTCAAACTCCTCCTCCAATGAGGATGCATTTTCATAAGGAAATTCATGGTCCCACCATTCATGAGCATAAGGCCAAGAGATAGAAACATAAACATTTTGTTTTCAACTAGTCCTCTAGGAACATGTCTCCTGAATTTCCCTTGAGGAAATATATGCTCAAGCATGGCATTGACCTCTTGTCTAACCTGATTTTAATTCATGAGTCCAAAATTCCAAGTGTACATTTTATATGGGATAATGTTCTTTTTCTCCTTAGGTAAAGAAGCATTGAAACCTTGAAGAAATAGTTTGATAAGTTATTTCTCCAAACACTAATCTGTTGGGAACATGATGGGGACCAATAACCTCATAAATTCTTATATATATATATATAATCTTCTTGGAGATACCAGCTATCAATACTTCTTAACAATCTCATTGTCTCTTTACTCAATCTAGGACACTCTTCACATAAAATCAACTTATACAGAGGAGAAATGAAAAGGTCACAAAGTTGTGCATAATTCCTTTTATACTTGTTTTCCTACAATGCCTAGCAGTAAACATGAATTGGGATGCTAGCTATGTTCCAATTCCAGTTTAACCCTATAAAAGGGTTACTTGCACAAATAATATCTAATGTATAAGAGACCATATAAAGTGTAGGAAGTGTTTCAAGATCGGGTTTTCTTTCTCTTCAATTGCTTTGTTTAAGGCATGATATAGTTGTGATGACAATGTGCATAACTAGTGCCTTGCATCAACCATAAGAAAGAAATCATACATAATATTAACCATGATACACAAAATTTATGTGGAAACCCTTTCCGGAGAAAACCACAAAAACTTGTATTTATAATTTTGTAGGCACCAACCTACTAGAGACACCAATCCCCACTAGGCACCGACCTACTCTTATATATATTCATGGGAACCAACCTACCAGAGACACCAATCCCCACTGCAAAGAACCAACTTAGCAAGAGACACCAATCTCATTGTTTTAGCGGAACCAACCCTCAATTACAATATAACTTCTTCAAAAGATGATGAACATTCACATTACCTTCACCATGTTTGCTTGTTACTTCTGCCTTTACCAGATATGCTTACTACTTATGCCTTCACCATATTTGTTCGCTATTCCTACCTTCACTAKATATGTTTGCTASATATACTTTCACYATATTTATTCGATATTTCTTCCTTCACGAGATYTGTTCRCTAGATCTRCTTTCACCAAATTTGTTTGTTATTTCTTCCTTCATGAGATATTTTCGTTAGATCTTATTTCAAAAGATATGCTCRCTAGATCATCACATACATATTCTTCTTCGTCACATACCTCACATACCTCATCWCTCTCTCCTTTTSGAATGATATTCCAACTTTTCTCATATCATATTCTTCTCTTCAAATATTACATTTCCACTCATCTCACACACTCCTCTTCAAATATTACATTTCCCTCATCTCACACACTCCTCTTCAAATGTTACATTTATTTATATACATCATCATGACCCTTCTTTTGAAGAGATGTGTTGATTCATTAATTAAATAATTAATTATTTTCATTTCACCTTTGCACATACCATGGGAAAATACCATGGGCTTGAAACCACCAATGGTAAAATATTTCTTTGACTTTTTACATGCACTTTTACTTCCAAAACCACGGACTTGAAACCACGGGCTTGTAAAAATATTTGTTTGACTTCTTTACATGCACTTTTAAATATACTAGTAAAACTCACTTTCTACTTTTTCACATGCACCCCTTTTTTAATTTACTTGTAAACACACACACACACACACACCTAAATCTTGGGATGCTTCCCCTTTCTTGCAAATGCCTTAGAATAACATCAATTACAACATGTTCATTGTAATTCTTTAATATGATATCAATGGCAACATGTTCAACAAGCTCCCCCTTTGTCATTGATGGCAATCCTATGACAAAATACACAATCCACCAGAATAGAAAGAATTATCCCCCTGTCTACAAATCTTACCCTTTGACATCAATAGAAAAGGGATACTCCCCCTCATATTGTGATTCTCCTTAAGCACTTAGTGACTAGATGAGATGGATATTACTCCCAATTTATGTTTGAGATATTCAAACATCTCTTTGAGAAGGGTTTTTTTTAAAATATCTGCAATCTATTCTATAGTGGCAATGTATTCCAACTTGACATTCTTTGTTTTATTCTTTCCATTATCAAGACTAAGAGTACCTTTTTGAGCTACTCTTGCAGTATTATTATCTGCAATTGTTACACTGCCTTCATTTACTTCCTTCAAAGTGAGAAACTTGGTTTGGTCCCATCTCATGTGGCTTGAGAATCCATTGTCAATGTGCCATTTATTTCCTTTATTTTGGGCACGAAGTGCAGTTTATATAAGCATGGATTTCTCCTTGTTTTTCTCTTCTCTCTCCTTCTTTTTCTAAACTTTTGTCGATTCTTTCTTTTGTTTGGAAAGGGTATCTTCTTCCCTATTTTGCATAGAAGTTCCTCTAGGCCTCTTCTACAAAAATGTGTTATGTGCCCTTAGTTGTTGCACTTATAACATACAACATTGTAATTAAATAAAGGGGAAAATGAATTATAATTTATGTTTGAGAACCCATAAGTACTTATGTATTTGTTCCACACATAATTATTCTATCATGTGCTCTACAATCTATTGCTTTATGACCAAAACAATTACAACAAAAGCAATAGCCAAAGAAAGAATTTTGGTACTAGGTGATGTGAGGCCGCCTTAATGGGAAAGATGTTTTGAATATGTCCTTGTTGTCTTTGGAAGGAATGCCAATTTTCTGCAGAACATCATTTTCTTTCTTATTGGTGTCTTCATCATTGATGGAGATCTTGAGTACCTTAGCATATCTTTTAGATTTTCTTTCATTCACTTTATTCGATGGTTCTGTAGCTTTTGAATCTTATTTGGTGGTCATCTAATTATTATCATAGCCAAGGCCAATCTTAATGAATGGAGACCTTTGACAATTGATAATATCATCTAAGGTTTCAATACTCTTTTCAAACTTCAAGCTTCTATTCAACTTTATAGTTGTTTTCTCCATTTCCTTTCTTAAGGAAACAATTTTAGATTCCAACTTTTCACAATTTTATCATAGAATAATTAGGATCAAATCTAGTAGATCTAGTGGAATACTTTGTTGTTGTCTATCCTACAACCTGTCTCAGATTATAGGTAGATCCAAGGGAGTGCTCACATATTCATATGGGGGATTTCTCCATAACAATAAAATAAACATTCATTTAAAGCTTATGATTTCCATCTACATGAAAAAAACATTGATGGGGTTTTTAACCCTCTTTATTTTTTGTAAAAACTATTGCTAGAATATTTTTCTTACAAATAAATTTTTAAGGGTTTTCCTATAAATAATTTTCAAGGGTTTTAAGTTTTTTTTTGTTTTGTTTTTTTTAGGGAAAAGGGGAGGCCACAAGGAAGAAAAATCTTCTCATCTATTGAATAGGGGTTCCCAAGAAGAAAATGTGTCTTCCCCACAACAAGAAACTGAAAATGTTAGGTATGCTCATGAAACTTGACAATAAAAAACAAATAAAGGATGGTTACCTATAGAATCCATGGTCCAAAGGATATCCTTTGGCTATGACAAAAATAACCCAAATGTAAGACATAAACCTCTTTAAACAATGAAAACTTAATCTAATAAAAA
>JASDQU010103027.1:356294-366895 GCA_032191745.1 Picea mariana
AGACGAATGTAAATAATATTGCGACGAATTAGCTATACTATCGACGAAAAAAGTTCGTCGATAGTATAGCTAATTCGTCGCAAGAATGTGTCTTTGAATGGTGTTACATGGTTTGCAAGGAGTGTAGGGCTTATATGGTGCAATGCAGTGTAGTCTATAAGAACAATCTCTATGCCAAACCTCAAAATGGATAGTACCATATATTGTTCATAAGACAAATATTATTTGTATGTTTCCTTTGTGGTGGCTCAAGCCCTCAGTACACATGATGCATGACAATGAAATGTAACAATTTTACTATTGAATGATAGTGTTAGGTCACCCATGGTTAAGGAAAGAACATAAGGTTCTTAGGTCCTATTTGAATCTTCTTAGAATTGAGATTCGTTACATAGTCCTTGAAGAAAGACAAAAGACTTATGTAGCAGATATTTGTCTTTGTGTGAAACATTTTTTGCCATTAGCATGTTTTGTACAAAAATAATGGATCTTGGGGACTACACCATGGTCAAGGAACGAGGAACAAGGAACAAGGAACAAGGAACAAGGAAAAAGGAACAAGTGAACAAGGAATGAGGAACAAGGAGCAAGGAACAAGGAGCAAGGAACAAGGAACAAGGAACAAGGAATAAGGAACGAGGAACACAAATTGTACTAGGACTAGACACGGGCAACAGTGACCTGTGAATGGGGCCAACGTTGAAATTTTTTCAAACTGTTTCTGTATGCATTGAAATTTGTCATGGATAAACTATTCACATGCATTAACGACATGGGAGGGGTTCTGGACTCAAATTTGACTCACACACCCACTTTCTTCCATAATTAATTCATCATGTAAACCATAAACCCTAATTTTCTTTCAAAGTACAAAAATTGGTTGACGCAATTTTTAATTTTTCATCAGTCTTTCTTCATTTTTCTTTTAGGTTCTACATTAATGTATATACAATGTATCAGTGTCATAGTTGTGATGAAAAATCCCTCTTTTTCATTGATTTCTTAATCAACACCATAAAAATACTCCCTTGCAGTACTAGATGTGGGGACGTGTGTACCGTCAAACGAATTTTACAAGGAACAAGGAACGAAAGTTTTACGAGGACTAGACACTAACAACAATGACTTGTGAATGGGGCCAACGTTGAAATTTTTTCAAATTGTTTCTGTATGCACTTAAATTTGACATGGATAGACTATTCACATGCCTTAACTATATGGGAGGGTTTCTGGACTCAAATTCGACTCACACACCCACTTTCTTCCATCATCAATTCATCATGTAAACCATAAACCCTAATTTTCTTTCAAAGTACACAAATTGGTTGATGCAAGTTTTAAGTTTTCATCAGTCTTTCTTTATTTTTCTTTCAGGTTCTACATTGATGTATATTCAATGTATCTATGTCATAGTTTTTAGGAAAAATCCCTCTTTTTTGTTGATTTCTTAATCAACACCATAAAAATACTAGAGATGGCGGACAACAGTGACTGCATGTGAATGGGGCCAACGTTGAAATTTTTTCAAACTGTTTCTGTATGCATTGAAATTTGACATGGATAGAATATTCACATGCCTTAACGATATGGGAGGGTTTCTGGACTAAAATTTCACTCACACACCCACTTTATTCCATCATCATATCATCATGTAAACCATAAACCCTAATTTTCATATGTTCTAGTAGATATGTTAATGATTCCAAATTTTATATTTGTATTTGACTCAAGGTACATCTAGCTTGCAAAGTATTAAATTTTAATTTCAAGTTGATAAACCAAATATGAAATGAATCCAAGCATCATTTGATATCTTCGCAAGGGAGACAAATGTAAATAATCTTGCGATGAATTAGTTATACTATCGACAAAAAAAGTTCGTCGATAGTATAGATAATTCATCGCAAGAATGTGTCTTTGAATGGTGTTACATGATTTTCAAGGAGTGTAGGGATTATATGGTGTAATGTAGTGTAGTCTATAAGAACAATCTTTATGCCAAACCTCAAAATGGATAGTACCATATCTTGTTTATAAGACAAATATTCTTTGTATGTTTCCTTTGTAGTGGCTCAAGCCCCCAATACACATGATGCATGACAATGAAATGTAACAATTTGACTATTGAATGATAGTGTTATGTCACCCATGGTTAAGGAAAGAACATAAGGTTATTAGGTCCTATTTGAATCTTCTTAGAATTGAGATTCGTTACATAGTCCTTGAAAAAAGACAAAAGACTTATGTAGTAGATATTTAGTCTTTATGTGGGACATTTTTTGCAATTAGTATGTTTTGTACAAAAATAATGGATCTTGGGGACTACACCATGGTCAAGAAACAAGGAACAAGGAATGAGGAACAAGGAATGAGGAACGAGGAATGAGGAACAAGGAACAAGGAATGGAAATTGTACTAGGACTAGACACGGGCAACAGTGACCCGTGAATGGGGCCAACGTTGAAAGTTTTTCAAATTGTTTCTGTATGCACTAAAATTTGACATGGATAGACTATTCACATTCCTTAATGATATGGGAGGGTTTATGGACTCAAATTTGACGCACACACCCACTTTCTTCCATCATCAATTCATCATGTAAACCATAAACCCTAATTTTTTTTCAAAGTATACAAATTGGTTGACCCAAGTTTTAAGTTTTCATCAGTCTTTCTTCATTTTTCTTTCAGGTTCTACATTAATGTATATACAATGTATCCGTGTCATAGTTGTGATGAAAAATCCCTCTTTTTCGTTGATTGCTTGATCAACACCATAAAAATACTCCCTTGTAGTACTAGATGCGGGGACATGTGTATTGTCAAACAGATTTTACAAGGAACAAGGAATGGAAATTGTACAAGGACTAGACACATGCAACAATGACTTGTGAATGGGGCCAACGTTGAAATTTTTTCAAACTGTTTCTGTATGCACTGAAATTTGACATGGATAGACTATTCACATGCCTTAACGATATGGGAGGGTTTCTGAACTCAAATTTGACACACACACCCACTTTATTCCATCATCAATTCATCATGTAAACTATAAAACCTATTTTTCATATGTTCTAGTAGATATTTTAATGATTCCTAATTTCATATTTGTATTTGAATCAAGGTACAACTAGCTTGCAAAGTATCAAATTTTAATTTCAAGTTGATAAACGAAATATGAAATATGGATGCCATAAGAATTTTTTCACACCACATATGGCCAGAGTCAAGGCTTATAACATCATTGATGGAGGAAAACACGGGCTTTGTGTTGTAAACAAACATTTATTTTACTTAATGGCCAAGAAGAAGGGCTCCAATTCAGAATGTGGGAACCATTAATATATTTTTCATATCAAAATAAGAATGGATCTCCTAACCTATACCATGGCCAAGGGAGGAAAACAAAGGCCTTATGATACACAAATTTCTTAGGATTAATGGCCATGAAAAAGGCCTTAAAAGACTACACTAATCTTCTCTTCGGAATTTGTGTCCATTGGGTGGGATATGGACACCACTCACAAGTTTTATGCACCATGTAAGGCACATGGGATCTTGTCCATGGTCAAGGAGTAAGATAGGCCCTATTTGAATGTTGTAAGTATTAGGATTCATGTTGTAGTCCTCAAATAACCACACAAGACTTGTGTAGGGGATATTTATCCTATGTGGGGAATATTTGGCACCATTAATATGTCTTATACAATAAGAATGGGTCTTTGGGCCTTAGGTCATAAATGAAGCTTTCTTGTGATAAATGGCCATGAAAAATGTCTTTGACTAGGAATATGGACAAAATTAGTATGTTTTGAACAATAAGAATGGGTATTAGAATTACCTCCACCATGGCCAGGGTAGGAAAACGATATATTTAGGTCATAGAGAAATATTCTTAGGGTATTTACCATGGCCAGGGAATGAACATAATGTGATTATTCCTTGTTTAAATATTCTCAGGAGAGAGCTTCTTGATGTAGTCATAAAAAAACTAGACAATACCTATGCAGAGGATCTTTCACCTTTGTAAGGTATCTTTAGCATCATTGATATGTTTTTTTAAAGAGTAAGAATGTATCTTAGGGACCATACCATGTTGAATGGAGGAAAACAAGGAACTTGGGTCCAAAATGAATCTTTTTGAGTTTAAGGGCCATGCACTCTGCCTTGAACAACCATGTATAACCTTTCTAAATAATCTTTAGCCTCTAAGTGGGATATGGGTTCCATTAGGAGTTTGTTCACACCACATATGGGATTAAAGGCATATACCATCATTGAGGGATTAAAACAAGTGACTTAGGCCCTAAAAAAATCTTTCATGTGTTTAATGGCCATGAACAAGGCCTCCAACTAGGAATATGAGCACCATTAGTATGTTTTTAACAATAAGAATGGGTCATAAGAACTCTACCATGAATAATAGAGAGGAAAAAAAGGGCCTTAGGTCCTAAACATATTTTCTTTGGATCATTGGCCATTAACAAGGCCTCAAACCACCACATATATCCTATTTAATAGACTATGGTGCTTGGGTGGGATATGGGTGTCATTAGAAATTTTGACCTTCCGGTGGGATATGGGTGTCATTTAAGAGATATTTGACCTTCCGGTGGGATATGGGTGTCATTTAAGAGATATTTGACCTTCCGGTGGGATATGGGTGTCATTAGGATTTTTTTTGCACCATATATGTAATTCAAGGTTTATATCATCACTAATTAGGGAGGTTGTCCCCTTGAAGTGCATATTGCTTACATGGATAAGTGAGTCGAATTAAGGTTCACCCACCTAGAGATTCATACCCTTCTTACCCTTTAGTAAGAATGGATCTTAGGGAATATACCATGTCGAAGGGAGGAAAACAAGGAACTTGGGTCCAAAATGAATCTTTTTGAGTTTAAGGGCCATGCACTAGGCCTTGAACAACCATGTATATCCTTTATAAATAATCTTTAGCCTCTAAGTGGGATATGGGTTCCATTAGGAGTTTGTTCACACCACGTATGGGAGTAAAGGCATATACCATAATTGAGGGATGAAAACAAGTTCCTTAGGCCCTAATCAAAGATTTCATGTGTTCAATGGCCATGAACAAGGCCTCCAACTAGGAATATGGGCAACATTAGTATGTTTTTAACAATAAGAATGGGTCATAAGAACTCTACCATGAGTACTAGAGAGGAAAAAAAGGGCCTTAGGTCCTAATCACATTTTCTTTGGCTCATTGGTATACTAGAGGAATAAGAGGAAATTTTTTCTAATTGGTATACTAGAGGAAAGAAGAAGAAAATGTTTCCAATTGGTATACTAGAGGAAAGAAGAGGAAAATGTTTCAGTTTTTCTAGAAGGGAAGAAAGGAAATGAGGATTCCCTTAGTAAAATGGATAAGGATTCCCTTAGTAACTTGTTCATGGTGACACAATTCCACTTGGAGGTGAATGCTATGTTACATAGGTCACGTGTGCTGGTTTGACTACTTGTCTATGGTTCTTTATATTGAGAAGCAAGGTTTAGGGCTGAACACTCTTGTTTCCTTTCATCAACTATAGTCATGAACCTAAGACCCATCCACGATGAAGAAGACCTCATAATGTCACCATATTCAACTTGTATGCCAAAGACTCCCTAGAGAGGACTCGTGTCATGGTTTTTAGGTGTTGTCGATGGTGGTTGAGCTCAAGAAGGTTCAGTTAGGGCTTTAGGCCATTGTTTCAAACTTGCCATGTTTATGCCTATACACCAATTTTCAATGTACAAAACCTAATTGTGATTCCTATATCCCTCTTAAAGGCCAAAGTTCTGTTATGTTGGTTTGAGGACTTGTTCAAGGCTCTTGAGCTTTAAATCTTGAAAAATATTATAAGGCACTTGTTTTCAATATTATTTGATGATAGCTAAGGTCTTGTGACCCATCCATGGTCTTGTGTGGTGACCTAAGGACTTGTTCATGGTGCTTGAGATAGATATGATGTGTTTGGAGCTTGAGTTGTTGTTTCCCTCCCTTGACCATGGTTAAGGGCTTCAGGCTTGTTTCCCTACCGCAACCATGGCCAAGGCCCCAAGACCCATATATAGTATGAAAAACATATAAATGGTAATCATGTCCAAATCTTAGGCCAAATACATTGAAGTGAGAGCTCGTGTGATGGTTTCTAGGTGTTGTTCATGGAACATGAGCTTGAGAAGGTTCAATTATGGCTTAAGTCCTTTACTCCCCCCTTAACCATTTTTAGGTGTTAAGACCCATTTCTAGGGAACACATCCTACTCATGGCACCGGTATCCTACTTGGAGGCCTTCAAGGAAGCCTTACAAATGAGTGATGTGTTGGTTTAAGGACTTATTCAAGGCTCTCAAGCCTAAAAATATTAAACAATATCCTAAGGTACTTGTTTTCTTTCCTCAACCATGGTTAAGGCCTATCTACCCTTCCTTACTGCAAAACAACTCCTAATGGTGTCCTTATCCAACTTTGATGTTTATAAGGACCCCCTAGAGAGGGATTGTGTTGTGGTTTCTAGGTGTTTTTAATGATGATTGAGCCTAATAAGTGACATTTAGGGCCCTCATATCCCACTCAAGTGCTACAAAACCCTGACCATGTACCCAATAACTATCCCATGTGTGGAACCAAGACATGTTCTTTTTTAGGGCCTTTGTTGTGGTTTTATCATGGCCCACCCATATCCCTCTACTAGGCCAAAGATACCCTATGAAGGTCTTGTGTAATGGTTCAAGTATGATTTCAATGACATAATTTGAGAATCTTCATGCTTTTTCTTTTTGTTTCTTGACTCGAGACTCTTCATTTAGGACATAAGGCCATTATTTCTCTCCCTTGACATTGGTTAGACCTTAATACTAATTATTGGTTCATAAATAACCTACTCATGGATCCCATATCCCATTTGGACATTAATGATACCCTATAAAGGTCATATGTGGTGGTTTGAGGACTCATCCTTGGTGCTTGATCTTTCTAATTAAGGTTTAGGGCCGAAGGATCTTATTTCCCCCCTTTAACTATGATTAATGACCCAAGACCCATCCATGATGCCTATGACCTTGTAATGATGCCCATGTATTTAATACATGAAACCCATCTACTTCACACTAAACAGTTGGTTCATAGAACTATATTCTATGGCCTAAAAAGTTAGGTTTTTGGCCCACACCATGATATATATATTAAAATTTAAAAACATAAAAAAAAACATTATATAAAACATTACATATTAATTATATTAAAATTAAAAAAACATTATATTAAAAAATTATATATTAGTTATATTTAAAAAACATAATATAAAAAATTATATATTAATTATATTAAAATTTAAAAACATTAAAAAAAAACATAAAAAATAAAACAAAAAAACAAAACATAAAAAATAAAGCATAAAAACAAAACATAAAAAATAAAACAAAAAAACAAAAACAAATTTCAAACAAAATAATTTCCCGCGCCTATTCACAATAGCAAGCACTAGAGCATTGCGCGTGCCCATCTAGCAGAGTGAAACTTTGCCATTCCAATACTAGGCGTCCATCGACTAGAAGATAAAAATCCCACCTGTTCTTTAACTAGGCGCATGGGAGAAGCTCCCATTTGGACAACAACAGTGCAACTTCGATTTGGACATCGGCAGAGGCTTCGATTTAGACATCGATAGAGGGAGAGGAGCCAAACCTGTGGAGTGGAGATATTCAGAGGTTGACATCATGCCACAGAAATCGGTAATGGGTCTCCAATATCTGATATTTTTACTAATTAGTTAATGGTTGTGAGTTATTTTCTTTGTTGTTTACCAGGGTTTCCAAGCAAATTATAGGCTAGAAACCCCATGTTTCCTAGGGATAGAAACCTTGCTTCATAGCATGGATAGGGATCGTAGCTCACCGTAGCATCCTCGTGAATGCTCACCATAGCTTCTAAGAATCTCACCGTAGCTTCTAAGAGGGTGTTTTGCCTCATAAATGGTCCTCTATATGCAATACGATCCTCCTGCAAAACAAAGTTGCATTGATCTCCAAGACAAAAACACTACATCTACCGGGTTGTGGGAAACATACCCCTCATCCATATGAATAGTAAAACCAACAAATTGTTCATAAATATCATAACTTATATGTTAAATATGAACATCTCTTTGATCTCCATTCTCTTGTTCCCAATCATATAAAACATTACAAGAATAAAATTGTTCATGGATGTCATTGTTTCTGTCACTTTCTTCTTTAGAATATGGTTCATGGATGGCATTGTTTCTGTCACATTATGCTATTAATATCCTTCAAGTGGAATATGGTTGCTATTATAATGCCTTAGAATAAGGTAAATTTTTTCATGTAGATTACTCTCTAAATTTATTGAGATCACATTGAAAAAGTGTAAATTCCAAGCATGTATCTACATTTCAATCTTTGCAAATTTCAAAACCCTTCAATTTCAGTGTTTTCATGTACATTTCAAATATTAATGATCTAGAAATTTGGTGGTGAGAGGAACTAGTATTGCAACACAGGTTTTACCTTCTCCCAATTGTTGGATGCTTCTTTATGCGTGGTCCACCATCTAGCATGAGCACTTCATAACACAACATCTAAATCTAAAATTACTTGTTCCATATGAACTTCCTATTCTATTATATCCATAAATTATTCAACATCATTAGTTCCATCATATATTAGGGGATTCTGGAACTCCACATTGATCCCACACACTACTTTCACTAAAATAGGGTCCCTAGAGGACAACTTGTGGTTGCATTCCTACCAATTTTTCATGGCATCCTGAATATCATACTCAAATGAACATACATTGCACCAAATCATAGTTCCATTAGAAGTAGAGTTAACATACTAATCCTTCATGATATAAATTACATGATATATATTTTTAACCATCAATCCATCATTGAAATCATTCACTGACTCGGTGTAAGTATGCCCTTTGATTGGATCAATACACTAAGTCACTTAGATGCCTTTTGAATCAAAATACATTTACCTTATCTTGAGGTTGATTATGTCATTATTGTCAGTGGCATATTTCAATGATCAATGATCAAAAGGTTGATTATGGCATACTTTCTTCTTTGGCCAAAATACCCTTTGAGAGTCGTGTCACAAGGACAAATAAGAGATCTTGGGGGTAATGGGAAGGCCAAGAGACCGACCTTTTAGTTCCCATTTCTCTCTCTCTCTCTTTTTCTCCATAACCTCCTTCTCCCTATCACTCTTAAGACGTGAACCCCAAACTTGATAATTTTCTCACCTAGTAGATTTTGCAGAGTAGAGTTGCTTCTTGGGCTTCTAGGCCTCTAATTTACCTTTGCAAGTCTTCCTAACTAAAGAGGAAATCCCCTCCTATTTTGTCACTCTCCTCTCCTTCATAGGTGGTGTTACCACTAATGATACATGGAAACTTGTTGCATTATTTGAAGACCTTTTTTAAGCAGCTTTTTCATGGAGGATGTATATATTGGAAGGCATAGCTATAGTTTTGATCCTTATGAGTATTCAAGATGTGTATGGTGGTCTCTATAATCATAAAAGTTTACCATGTTAGAAATGATGACATTTGATTCAATGTTGTATAGGTGTACTAAGTGAACTATGAAATTTTCATGGTATTTTTAAAATTTGGGTCATTTTGCTTCCATTTATCCAGATAATTAGCTCATACCTTTTGTCATTAGCAGTACTACACACATAGTAATCTATCAAGAAATTATTTCTTTTCTTAAAAAATCTTGCTCCTTCCCATAGCTAGTTTTCATCGAAGTTGAAATTCTTGCATTTTATTTTCCTCTTGCATGGTTTAAAGAGTTGAGTCAAAATGCCATTAGTTTCACGACCACTTCTTTGAGTAAAAACAACCTAAAATCAAGCGCTAATTAAAATTTATCTAGCAACTTTTATAGGGCTCTTCAAACCCATCTTAGCTTAGGTGTAGAGCTTCGGAATAGGATTGTGAGAATAACTTTCCAAAGCTGCTAAAAAAATATAAAGCCTTGAGTTAGGGAGTGAAATCCAGTTGCTATATCACTGACTTTGGGAAGCCCTTCTAACACAAGGGTCAATCATGAGGTCACATTGGGGCCCTCAAAGTAATCAACCTTTCTTTGTTGGTCTTAGTGTCGACTGTTGATTGTCCCCCCTCTACTTTGGTATAGTAGGTGGTACCATAGAGGCCATAATATTTTAGACTTCCTACACAAGGTGACAACACATGGAAGGTGGTGTTGTACTTGGGATCAACGTTGGCTAGACTAACTTGAACTCCTTGGAGGGTTGCCCACTGCTCGGTGAGGTAACTTGCACCAGGGCGTTAGTTCGTTAAGAAGGTTGTCAACGTAACTTTCCCACCCACCGAAACTCAACCCCTTCGTGCATCGATTCTGCGATGTTGGATTCCATCACCAAATAGCGCCTCTTTGTGAGAAGGTTTGTTTGCATTCTTGACTCCTAGATTAATTATCATGTGTTGTTTTTTCTCCTTAGTTGGCCTTAGGATTGAGTTTGTGTCTAATGGCATTAGTTCCAGGTTAATTCCTCATTTGATCAATACAAAATATGTATAACATTAAAATAAAAG
>JASDQU010103028.1:6384-35850 GCA_032191745.1 Picea mariana
AGTTTTCACAGATTGCATATCAAGAAAGACATGTTACAAAATAGATGAAAGGAAATGACATGTACTTTGCACAAATCAGAAAATGCATTTAAGAAAAGATAAAAACACATGAAGATTTGAATGAAAAACTTTCATCAAGAGTATGTTCACCAGGTAGAGAGATTTAATCCATGCATAGAATGGGTCCAACTAGTCTGATGTAGTGCTATTATTTCCAATATAAAACAACCTTCAAAACATTCAAAGACCCCCTATTTAATAGAGTTGCAGAGGTTCTCGTCCTTAGGGGACTGAGACCTAATTTTAGGTAATTGTTTTTAGAAAAAAATATTAAATTCACTAAGACACTAGAATTAATCAGTGAGAATGGTTCTTATCACACACAAAATACCACTCTTGTATCTAATCTAATAAAATACTGTAATTAATCTACTAAAAAATACTATTGTCTCTGAGACAGAATTGATGCATGCGCTAGAGGAACTGACTTGGCAGAAAATAGACCTTGGAGTGAGATAGCAAAGATCTATGTTGAGTAATGGCATGCCTGTGAGCTGTTGGAGACCACTGAAGACAATTGCCTGCATGAGAAGATCTCTTCTTTAGGGAGAGGTAGTATGTTGAAGTGTTATGGAACCAATCTCCGTCGACCTATGACTGAGACTTAACTCTCTGTCTATGTCTAAGATTTCAGAAGCTAAGTGCACTCTATCTCGACTATAACTAACCTTTATCCTCGCTTTCACTATGATGACCTGGTCGTGAACAAGAATACATGGAGGAGAGTGTCCAATAGGAAGACATGATGCATGGAGGTGGATAACGTGGATGTAGATGAAGTGTAGGTGAGTGGAGGTGATGTGGAGGTGATGCAGTGAGATGATGTCATTTAAGAACATGATTGAAGAAGTTGTCAAAGGTGTTTTGGGTCCACACCGCTCTATCCCCCACTAGTTTCCACATACCCTTCCAAAAATACCATGGTTTCAATTGTGAGACCTCTTTGGAAAATCAACGTTCGAACAGTTTACATCCAGGCAATGAAGCATGGTCATTGATATGATTGGAATCACCGATCCAGGTGATATTTACCTGGTGCAAGGATCAACGGTTCTTGTTGATCTAAAATCAACAATCCATGATCACTTCAGGGGTTTAGGCTTCAGCCCTTTTCAATGCATAGTTCTTACCATCCTCCTGAGTGTCGCATTTTCGAAGTGAGGGATCTACCTCCACGTGGTCTCTGGGTATGGATGGTTTATATTCAGTTTGAGAGTTTGAGCTTCAGTATTTTACGTCTCGTTTCTTGTGCAATCCTCTGAAGTGTTTTATATCCAAAGAGAGAGATATGTCACCGTGTGTCCTTGATGACGGACAATCCAGATTCACTTTGGGAATTCAGGTGTTCAAGCTTCAAGAGATTTGGATTGTGAGACATGAAGTTCTCCTGGAGTAGTATTGGCCCGGAGTGACATGGCATGCTTTTGGGACTTTAGGACTTTGGATCTTCGAGACTTCAGGTAATTCTTTCTCTAGTGCTTTGCAAACCTCCAAAGTGCTAATCTTATGAAGTGAAAGATCTTCCTCCATGTGTCCTTATTGATGGATGGTCCAAATTCACTTCGGGACTTCAGGTGTTCAAGCTTCGGGAGTTTTTGATTGTGAGGCATAAAGTTCTCCCGGAGTAGTACGGGCTCAGAGTGATGTGGCAGGCTCTTGGGAATTCGAGACTTCAACTTTTCAGGACTTCGATTAATTATTTCTCTAGTGCTTCACAAACCTCGCGAGTGCTAAGTCTCTGAAGTGAAAGATCTTCCTCTATGTGTCCTTGCTAATGGACGATCCATATTCACTTCAGGACTTCAGGACTTCAGGTAATTCTTGATGTTAAACCCTGTGTGATTTCGACACTCTGAATACATGAAAATCATCGATATGATTGGCCTGATTGATCACCAATGTCGAAATTTAACCTGTTTGTTCCCACAATCTGAGTCTGAAATTGACCTCTCTGGATTGTTGCATTTTCCTGCGGGTGTTTCCTCTATATACAAAAAATTCTTGGCAGACCTGTGGTGAGCTCAATCAATGGAAAACATGATGACAAGCATTCTGAACCAAATACAACATGTAATTATCCTTCAAGAAACAATAGCAACAAAAATGCGCAAAGACTCAATAAAGAAAGAAATGGATAAGAACCAAGTCACTTAGTAATGGGAAATTGACTAAATAAACCTGAGAGGACAAATTCGATGAAGGCATAGGGAAAGGAGAGAGGAGAGGCAAGGGTGCAGACCTAGGTTACAACATTGGCTCCAACTGGGGATAGCTCATCCCCGTGAGGGGATAAGAAATGTATATCGGTTCCTTGAGATTAAATAACTTCTCTTACCTTCCATCACTTACCTTTGTTTCCTTCTCTCAGCCCCGTGTATCTGCTACTCTCCCTCAACCATGCATTTTATTAAACTCAAAAACTAAAATTACACCCCAGTGCCTTGTTGGGCTATAGATTCTTTATTCACTCATAAATAACTAATCAAGAGAAACAATAAAATAAAATCATTTATGGTACAAGAGGGACCTTCCCCCATCCTAAAAAAAATAGTGTTTCAGGAAGCACCATTTACTGGGCCTCCAAAGATCTATGTATCTTCTAGATTGTGCAGGATAAATGTGTTGTTGTTTAGAACTTCAACCACCTTAAAAGGGACAAACCAGAGGTTTTCAAATTTACCATGCTTGGACTTGTCATCCCTTCTAGCATCCCACCTCAAGACTAGGTCACCTTTCTGAAAAATCTCCTTCTTGGTTTTCTTATCAAAGGATGATTTGATCTTGATCTGGTATGCTTTTACCCTCTGATATAATGCTTCTCTTCTTTGTTGAACTTCTATAATCTATAAGATTATCCTTTGGATGTCATTGGGTTCATCAATATCCTCTTTCAATAATTTTAGGACTGGTATACCAAGCTGAGTGGAAGAAACAACATATGTTCCATAAAAAATATGGAATGGTGAGGTTCCCAGAGACTTCTTAGTGCTGATTTTTTCAACCCATAAAACATATTTGAGTTTAGAGTCCCAGGATTTCTTGCTTTAAGTCAACAACTTCTTAATGATCCTAATGAGAGTCTTATTTTATGATTCTTCCATGCCATTTCCTTGAGGGTAATAGGGTGTGGAATGTGTCATGGAAATGTTATGATGGCCACAGAAGTTAATTATGGATTTGGACTTGAATGCTTGGGCATTTTCTATTACAATCTTACTGTGGAAACCAAATATGAAAAAAATATTGGTTTCTAGGAAGTTCATGATCACCTTGCCAGTGGAATTCCTGGTGGGAACAACCTCAATCCATTTGGTGAAGTAGTCGGTGGCATTGAGGATCCACTTGTGTTGTCCACTAGAGGGTGGATTTATCTCTCATATGAAGTATAACCCTCATTGTTGAAACAGATTACTGGCATTGATAGGTTTTAGGGGCAATGATAGTAACTTATGTTTCCCTGCAAACATTTGGCATTCATTGCAGTCTCTAACAGTGGAAAACACATAAGAGAAAAGGGTGGGCGAATACTATCCTACCCTCGGGATCTTGGGAGTTGTGGCCTTCTAATGCTGGTGTCCTCCACATACTCCTCTATGCATTTATGTTGTGACTTATTTGGCTTCATTTTCATCAAGGAATCTTAGAAGATGCCAATAGGATCTCTCTAATACAAGCTCTGGTTTGAAATGAAGAATTTGATAGCTTTCAACTTGAGAGACCTTGCCTTTGTCTTCTTCACATCTGGTGGACATTCAAAATGTTGTAGAAAATAGATGGTGTTTTTATAACAAGGTGAAGAGGAGTAGTTTTCAAATACTTGTAAGTTGTCTTGTCCAGGTTGTACAATTGGTGTGTATGATTGGGTGAATATTTGATGCAATTATAGAAACTTACAATTCGACTCTGATAGTAATTGGGTTAGTCCTTGTCCCTTGATCAGCTTGGTGGGATTTATGTGTAGGTCATACTCCAACAATTTGACAATCCAATTTCTTCTCTTCCCCTCACTGTCTAGCTGGACCAGAATCTCATTGACACTGCTTCTAGGAACAAAGGTCGTTATGCTATATTATAACACATACACCCTGAAGGCTTCAAGTGATTTAACCAATGCATAATCATGTTTCTCTAATAAATCATACTTCAGCTCATCATCTCAAAGGGATCTGCTGAAAAAGGCTATGGGTTGTTCATGCCCTTCTTCATTTTTCTATAGTAGCACAACAACAATGGTTTCCTCGGAAGCAGAGGAGAAGATGAAGAAATCTTTGGTATAGTCAGGACTGGCTAACACAGGGGCTTCAACTAAATCTTTCTTTATTGTTTGGAAAGATTATTTTTCCTCCAGGGACCATTTTATCACAACATCTTTCTTCAAAATGTTAGTAATAGGCTTCAAAATTTCAGCAAAATTCAGCATGAAACATCTAAGGAAGTTTATCTTACCAATAAAAGACTTGATAGCCTTTTTATTTCTGAGGATCTCAATCTCTTGAATGACACACACCCTCTTTGGATCAATTTTTATACATCCTTTTGATATGATGTGACCTGGGAGATTTCCTTCTAGCATGGAAAAGTTAGATTTCTAGGATTCAGGGATATTCCATACCTCTTGCATTTCTTGAAAACCTGCTCCAAATGTTGCAAATGTTCATCATCAAACTTGGAGAAAATGGTGATTTCACCCAAGTATATAACCATATAGTTTTATTTTTCCCCCACAAAATATATGTTCATGTCCCTCATAAATGTGGCCCCTGTGTTCATCATCCCAAAGGGAATCTTGTCATACATGAATGTTCCCCATGTGGTAGTGAATGTTGGTTTTTCTTTATCCTCTTCACAAACTGCTATATGGTTATAACCAAAGTATCCATATAACAAGGAGATCCTATGTGCACCTACCACCCTCTGTAAAATATGATCCATATTGGGGATGGGGTAATTGTCCTTCATAGAACACTTGTTGAGATTTCTGAAATCAACACATAAGCTTATCTCCCCACTTTTCTTCCTTACAGGTACTAAGTTGGCCACCCAGTTTGAATACCTCAATGGTACAATAATATTGGCATCCAAGATTATTTTCATATATTTCTCAATTATGGACATTAACATGGGATTAAATTGTCGAATCTCCTATCTAAATGTCTTAGAGTCAATATTTAGAGGGATCTTATGTTGGATGATGTCAATATCAAATGTCCAAATCTTCATAGGACCATGAAAATGTATCAACAAAACTTTTAATGAGACTAACATACCTGTATCTTTGTTCTTTATCTAATGCTTTGGATAGCTTGATGATATTGGGATTCTTAGTGGTCGCAATATTGCAATCTGTCACCTCTTCTTCTTAATTCTTCATGGCAATTCCTTTGTAAACATCATTACTGTCAAACAACCTTTCTAGTGGAACTAGTCCTCTTGGAATGTGATTGGTTTTCAGCTCCACAATATCATGACCATCTACTATCTTCGACAAATGAGATGTTTGTTGATCCTCTATTTCCTCATTTTCACCTTCTTAACTTTTTTGATCAATTGAGATATTGGAGAATTCATCAATGGTGTGTAGAAATCTTTGCAGTTCTTGATCATGACTAAAGAATTGTCAGTGCTTTTTGTTGTCTGGTATGGTAGTCCTATGTTTGATTTCCACCTAATATTTAATATTTGGTCTAATGGGAGGCCTAAAAGTGTTGGCAACTAAGGTCAGAGAATCAACCTTCTGATTATGTTCTCTGAAAATGAACGAAATGTTAAATTCTAGAAAGAAATCATCGATCAGGTCCCATACCTCGTTTATATATTGCTTGAGACTTTGTTGCTTATCATGATAGATATTCCTTACTTGATTTAGGATTAACTCAGAATCACCAAAAACTGCTACACAATCGATGGCCATGTCTTTGGCAGCGCTCAGTCCCAACACCAGGGCTTCATATTCAGCTATGTTATTAGTGGTTTCAAACTTAATCTTAGAAGAGAGGTTTATTGCTTCTTCTGAAGGGGGAATGAGGATTATACCTGCACCTGATCTTTCCCTTCATGAAGATCCATAGAAATACATCTTTCATACTTTTATTTTTTGACCTGTCAGTGGCTAATCTTTACATTGACTAAATGATATTTCACATTCATCATCATTTAAATGAAAGACAGATGAGCTAATCTCATCCTCAACAGCATAAATTGGGTGATTTCTTGGGTTCTGATGGTCACTAACAATGTAGGCTAACCTTACCTCTCTGTATAGCCTCTTATGTTCACCTCCAAACACAGGAATGGTGGCATAAGTGAGGTCCATTTGTAATGATCCTCCAACCTTCTTAGCTGAAGTTTTGGATAAAATCATACCAAACTTTGGGGGAATGTCTATTACAACAATGTCCATCACTACACTCTTCATGAATAATTTTTCTAGATAAACCACCATATCCTTCATCAATCCTATTCATTTTACTTTCTTAGAATCAAAGGATTGCAGGTCTTGGTAAGGCTTGGTAATCTCCAGACCTAGTTCTTCCATAACAACTTTGGGCATGACATTGTGAGAGGATCTTGAGTCCATAAGACAATTATGAAGGATCATATCATGGACATTCAAATATATATAGAAAGGAGGAAAAGGATCAGATCCATCCTCAATGTGTGGAACCACAATAATGGCTGGGTTTTCATCCTGCAGACTAATGAAATCAAAAGATACACTAGAAGGAGTTGGTTGCAGAACTTTCATGATGGATTTTTTGTAAGGTTCATTTTTTAACAATTATGTCAAAGGCACAAGGATCTTGATTTTTCTTAGCTCATGTTCCAGGCTGAAATAGGTTGGTGGCTTATCATCTTCCTTTATTTCAGGGACAATAGTTTTTTATGGGGGAGGTGACTGAGATTTAGATGACATACCTTTACTTGGATTTGGCTTGGGGGGAATTTCAACTTGTTTTATTTTATCATAGGTAGTGGCTTTGGGAGCCCCTGCTCTTGTACTCAAATCATATTTCTTCTTGGGTTGGCCTTGAATAACTCCCTCCTCCCCTATCTAATCATTAAACAGATTTGACAATTGTGCTACCTCATATTATTCTTGTGTTAAGTGACTAGTATAGTAATCAATTTCATTAAAAAGAACAACAATATCATCCACGCCATCATTGTCTATACCCATCTCCTCAATCTAATTTTTTTGGAAAGGAGGCACTACCCTTTGATCATCAACATTTCTCCTTTCTCTCTACATTATTTAAGGGGCATCATTAGGCCTTCTGAATTGATTTTGATTTCTATTACCAAATGCTTGGAAAGATCTGTTTGGCTATTTAGATTCCCATTTTAGCTTATCTATTTCAAAAGTCAAATCCTTCAAATCTGTTTTCATTTCATCAAGATTTGGATCCGATTTGGCCGAGTTAGAGGAGGTAGGGGCATCCTCTCTCTATTTTTTCTTCTCTTTATTAGATCTAGTATGTAATATGTCTGACACCAAAGTATTAGATTCAACCTTAATGGATGCCTCCTACACGGACAACAATGTGGTTGATCCTCTCTCTCTCAAGAGGAGGGATAAATATACATCAAATGCATTAGCATAAGTGATCTTGGCATAGGTTTCGGTTGGTTTGATTTAATATTGGATTCTACCATACATTTTATTGAATCTGTTGGTGAAGTATGAAGTGGATTCACCATTCTTTCTCTTTAAAGCCCCAATTTCAGTGATGTAGTAGAGATAATATATCATATCTCCACATTTCTTTATGAAAGCTTCATCCAATGCCTCAATATCTGCAATGGAGGTTGGAGGAATACCCCTGAACCATTTTATGACTTCCCCATCCAAACTTTGTACAAACAACCTCATCCACACATCTGCATAATCAATGTTAAAGTTGTCTGCAAAGATGTAAAAGGATACCAGATATTCTTCAACAGTTACTTCACCTTCCCTATTATATCTTGGTAAATATTTCATGTAATCTGTAGTTGGGAGTGCATGTAAACCTACAGGTAACACTAGGGGTGCATATCTAGTAGCAATTATGACATCGATTCTATTAACAACCATGGTTTGAATAATAGGAATATACAAATTTGTGCAACATAGATGAGTGGATGTAGGACTAGATGATGAGGTAGAATCAAGAGTTGGAGATGTCTGAGCTTTTTTGGAATTATGATTTTCAGGGATAGCAACTTCAAACTGCTTGTGATGATGGTTTGAAGTATTCTTTTGGTGTGCATATTTACTCTTGAGGGGGGAAGTATATCTCTAAGCTACAATGAATTTTATTAGTTGCCTTTCTGGCTTAGAGACTACTTTGTTATTCTTAGGGTTAGAATGAGCCTTCTTGGCTTTGATATTTTCATATTTGGATCTGTTGAATCCCTTTCTAGGTGCCAATATTTCTTCTTTAAATTTTACTCAGTGAAGTTGCCACGAGAAAGATGGAAGTTTGTCTTTGTCTGATCTTTTTTCACCATCAAAGGTCAGAGCTGATAAATTGTCATTCTCTCAAGTAAATATATTTCATTACCCTGTTCCCCAGCAACGGTGCTAGAATATGTTGGTCCTAAGGTCTTCACCTGACTATTAAAGGGAAAAGCTAGGCCACCTATTAGTTTAGAATGATTGTTTCTTTTAATTTTGTTGGTTGGTTAGAGGGTTATTCTATCAAGAAAAAATAAAGGTTGGGTTGGAAAAATGATATGGATGAGGGTCTTCCTTGGATGGTGTCACACTAATGACAAAACAGTGAAATAAAATAAAAACAATGGGAAAAACAAACTACTCAATGAATAATCTGTTGCAAGAAGATCAATACTTAAAATATCATTTCAAGACATTAAATGTGTATCAAGACACAATTACTCCATCAGGTTGTGATAAAATAAAATATTCACCATGGATTAGTTGTTTTCACAGGTTGCATATCAATAAAGACAAGTTACACAATAGATGAAAGGAAATGACATTTACTTTGCACAAATCAAAAACTGCATTCAAGATAAGATAAAAACACATGAAGATTTGAACAAAACATTTTCATCAAGAGTATGTTCACCAAATAGAGAGATTTAATCCATGCATAGAACAAGTCCAACCAGTCTAATGTAGTGTTATTCTTTCCCAAAAAATCCGACCTTCAAAACATTCAAAGACCCCCTATTTAACAGAGTTGCAGAGGTTCGCGTCCTTCGGAGACTAAGACCTAATTTTAGGTAACTGTTTGTAGAAAAAACTGTTAAATTCACCAAGGCACTCGACTTAATCAGCAAGAGTGGTTCTTATCACACAGAAAAGACCACTCTTGTATCTAATATAAGAAAATACTGGAATTAATCAAGTAAAAACTACTACTGTCTCTGAAACATAACTGATGCATGTGATGCGGGAACTGAATCAACATAAAATAGACCTTGGGGTAACAAAAAAGAGCTCTGTGTTGTGTAATGGCATGCCTGCAAGCTATTGGAGGCCACTGAAGACAATTGGATGCATGAGAAGATCTCTTGTTGAGGAAGATGTAGTCTGATGAAGTGTTCTGGAACCAATATGCGTCGACCTATGACTGAGACTTAACTCTATGTCTATGTCTGATCTTTTGAATGCTAAGTGCACTATGTCTTGACTGTAGTTGACCCTTCTCCTTGCTTTCACTATGATGACCTAGTCATCAACAAGAAGATGGAGAGGTGAGCATCCAATAGGAAGACAGGATGCGTGGAGGTAGATGACGTGGATGTAGATGAAGTGGAGGTGACGTGGAGGTGATGTGGTGACCCGATGTCATTTAATCACATGATTGTGCAATTTGTTGAAGGTGGTTTGCGTCCACACCACTCTGGCCCCCGCAATCCCCCATAAGTTTCCACATACCCTTCCAACAATACCATGGTTCCAATTGCATGACCACTTTGGAAAATTAAAGTTCTAGCAGTTTACATCCCTAGAATGAAGTGTGGTTGTTGATCTTATTAGAATCTGTGATCCAGGTAATATTTACCTGCTGCAAGGATCACTGGTTCTTGTTTATTTGAGATCAATGGTATGCGATCACTTCGAGAGTTTTGGCTTTGGGCCTTTTCAATGCATAGTTCTTACCATCCTCTTGAGTGCCACATTTTCGAAGTGAGGGATCTACCTCCACATGGTCTCTGGGTCTGGATGGTCCAGATTCACTTCGGGAGTTCGGGCTTTGGGAGTCTTTGTCTTGTTGCTCGCACAATCCTTTGAAGTGTCGTATATATAAAGAGAGAGATATGTCGCTGTGTTTCCTTGCTAACAGACAGTCTTGATTCACTTTAGGACTTCAGGTGTTCGGGATTAAGGATTTTTGGATTGTGAGGCATGAAGTTCTCCTGAAGTAGTACGGGCCCAGAGTGACGAGGCAGGCTCATGGGACTTCAGGTAATTCTTTCTCTAGTGCTTCAAAAATCTCCAGAGTGCTAAGTCTTTGAACTGAAATATCTGCCTCCACATGTCCTTGCTGATGGACGATCCATATTCACTTCGGGACTTTAGATGTTCGGGCTTCAAAAGTTTTGGAATGTGAGGCATGAAGTTCTCTTGGAGTAGTATGGGCCCGGAGTAACGTGGCAGGATCTTGGGACTTCGGGACTTCAGATCTTCGGGACTTCAAGTAATTCTTTCTCTAGTGCTTTGCAAACCTATGGAGTGTTAAGTCTCTGAAGTGAAAGATCTCCCTCCACGTGTCCTTGCTGATGGATGGTCCAGATTCAATTTGGGACTTTGGGACTTCATGTAATTATTTCTCTTTGGGTAATTATTGATGTTAAGCCCCACGCAATTTTGACACTCCGAATACATGAAAATCGTCGATCTAATTGTCCTGATTGATCACCACCGTCAAAAGTTAACCTGTCTGTTCCCATAATTTGAGTCTGAAATTGATTTCTCTGGATTGTTGTGTTTTCCCACGGGAGTTTTCCCACGGGAGTTTCCCGTGCATACAAAAAAGTCTTGGCCAACCTGTAGTGAGATCAATCAATGGAAAACATGATGACAAGCATTTTGAACCAAATATGACATGTAATTATTCTTCAAGAAACAATAACAACATAAATGCACAAAGACTCAATAAAGAAAGAAACGTATAAGAGAAAACTCACTGAGTAATGGGAAACTGACTTAATCAACCTCAAGAGGACAAATTTGATGAAGGCATAGGGAAAGGAGAGAGGAGAGGAAGGGGTGAAGACCTAGATTACAACACATGGGAGGAATCATGCCAAGGATTTATGCAACCTTGGACAATGATAAATCAAAATATGAATCCCCCATGATTGAAGTGGAAGGTAAGATTGATAACTAGTCCATATAAATTTTAATTGATTCTAGTGCTAGCAATAGTTACATAAATGCTAGCATTATTGAAACATTTCACTTGCAAAGGAGTAAGAATAAGAAATATTGGTTAGTTTGGTTAGCCAAGGGGGCTAAGAGAAAGATCAATACGTAGGTTAAATAGTGTCTAATAGACATGAATGGAATCAACACAAAGGTGGATGTAAACATCATACCATTGGGTTCATATGATTGTCTAATTGACATGGATTGGTTGGAAAAACACCATGTTTTCCTATACTATTACTGTTGGAAGATTGGTTGTTTTCATTGATGTCAACCCTAGTCATGGGTTTTGGGCCACAAGATTGATGAAGGTATTTGGACATGAAGGACAATGCACATGCATATACAACACCCATGGATGGATATTATACATCATGTTGTTTCTGGTGGTATGTGGCACGCCACGTGGATCCTCATGGTTGAGGAGAAATGAATTTTTGAAGATGACAAAGTGAATTGAAGAAGGAAGTACATGTAGGCCCTGAAGAAAATTAAAGAAAAGAATTACAAAATAAGAAAGTGTCAGGTTAGCCCTAATTTTAAAAGGAAGTGACATAAATGGTATAAATACACATCATTATACATTCATTTTATATAAGTTGAATTTCATAGGAAATCAGAAGTAAAGAAGGCCAGATTTCAAGGGAGGATGAAGTCTTTTGGTGATGTGTTCTAAGGTATGTTATTTTTAGGTCATCTTACCATTTTTGCTATAACTCTTTTTATAGAATGATTAAGATGGTGAAATTTCTATGGTATTGAGAAGACATATCAAGGTACCTGTGGTAAAAATTTCAGCTCTTGATTTGCTAAAATTATGGAGATACACTCTGTGGAAGATAGGGTTTATGACCAGTCCTGAAGCTAGTCAATCAACATGTGTTTCGAGTAAAACAATCATAACTTCTTCATCATGACTATAAATGATGTGGTATGAATCTCATTGGAAATAGTACGAACTGTAGTTTCTTGTGTGCGAGTTTCAGAATTGGATGTTAGAGCGTGGGGCATTCTGTGCAAGTTCACTCTCCTGAATAGACCAGAATTGAATAAAGTCTACCATTCTTTCTATAAATTCTTTTTGAGGAGGATTCAAGGAGTGAAACTTGGAGGAGTTTCAGAGAATAAATTGAGTAATTTTATCTACAGGATCAGAGTACTCCAAGAATTGAATAACTGTAGAAATTTAAGAAGTCTCGGAAAGCATTATCAGGTTCTATATGATGGTTGGTTGATGGTGATGATTTAATGTGAAGTTTTATTAACTTTCATATATTCTTGGGTGGAAGGAAGGGGCAAGGATGGAGAGTTCAACTCTCTTTTTATATTGGAGGATTGTATCTTCCTCTTGGAGGTTTATCCCTCCCTTTGCATTTGGAAGTTGTAGCTACCTCTGGAATTCATTACTTCCCTTGAACAATAACTATTGATTATTTCTCATATATTGTGCATGGTGTATTGTGGTGTATTGGTGTAACTCTTATATTATTATTCATTTCTCATTGGATATAATTGAATGGTTTAAGTATAAGTTGAAAAAGGTTTTAAATTGTACTTGATATTGATTCACCCCCCTCTTAGTGTCAACAATTGGTATCAGAGTGGGTTACCTTTAGTACAGTTTAACCACTGGAAGGAAGATCCTATGCAGAAATGGAAGGAAACATTACAAATGGGATTCCACCATTTGATGGAAGAAATTTTGAATACTGGAAAAATAGAATGGAAACTTACTTGAAAGCTCTTGGGGCAGATGTTTGGTTCCCAGTTGCTTCAGGATACAATGCTTTGAAGAAACCAAAGACCGCAGCTCAAAAGGAAGCAAAAAGGAACAACAAGCTGGAAATAGATACCATCCTGGATGGATTAACATATTCATTGAAATCCAAGGTGGGATCAGGTGCATCAACAAAAGAGCGCTGGGAAAAGCTACAAGAACTTTATGCAAGGGAAGAAGCAGAAGAAGAAGTTGAAGAAGATTACAACATCTCATATTCCAAAGAAAAAAGTAGGGGTCGGTTCTTTTTCTTTAATTGTGAAGGAGTAGGACATGTTGAATTTGAATGTACTCATCCAAGGATTGAAAGAGATGACAATGAATAAGAAGAAAATCATGAAGTAGTAATGATTCAACAAGAAGATGGGAATCTTAAAAAATTGAAGCATATTGAGATTGAAAATAGCAAGCTCAAAGACATGTGTAGAAAACTAAGAAGTGAATTGGGTAGTTATGAAAAGACAGTTGTAAGCTTAAAGAAACAATTAGAAGACTTTCAGAAACTAAGAGAAGAACCCATTTCCTTGAATACTCTACTTGAAGAAGCAAGAAGAATAGCAGAAGTAAAGAAGGTCCAAATGATAAAGAAAGAAGAATATTGTGAGAAACTTGAACAAGAAGTTGTCTCATTAAGGAAGAGCTTAAGAAACTCTCAAGTGCCAAAAGAATTAACACATCTTGGATGCATGGGTGAAACTTCATACAAAGAAGATGAAAATACCAATAAAAAGGTTGAAGAGAGAACTACAGTAACAGTTGATGAGAAGTGGACCAAGATACCAGAAAGAAGGAATGATTACAAAAGAGATGAATATCCAAGAAGACCTCCTACCTTCAGGAATAAAAAAAGCTTCAATCGGTATGAAGGAAACTACAGAAGAGTAGATCATGAACCCAGATGGACTACATCACAAAGAAGGTCACTTACTCCGAGGTATCAAAATTTCCTTCTTGGTCATTGTTATAATTGCAAAATTTTTGGACATAAGGCAATTAATTACATAATCAATGAAAGGAACAAATACGCAAGAAACATGAATGCTGTAAATAGAAGATATGGAAATAATAATGGATTTGTCAATAGAAGTTATAATTCATTTTACCCATTGATGGACAAAAATATTGTGTGCTACAAATGCAATTATCTTGGTCACAAAGCACGAGATTGTAGATATATGAATGAATATGTCCCTATGCCAACCAAAGTATGGAGAAGGAAAGAGATTCCAAACAATGAAGATTGTCGAATAGCATTAACCATTGAAGAATGTAAAGAAGAAGATGAATGGTACATAAACAGTGGATGTTCTTCACACATGACCGGGGATCAAGAAAAATTCATCATATTGAAGAGAAAGGGTGGCAATGTTGCATTTGGAGACGACTCATCTGCCAAAATACTTGGAGAAGGTGTAGTAGAGCTTGGAAGAAAAAATGTAAAAGGTTAGATCATTCATGGGCCTTTCCATTTACTACCGAAGATTCATAAAACAATTCTCAAATATTTTAAGACCAATCACTTATTTTCAAAAGAAGGGAGTGACTTTTGAATGGACTTCCAAGTGTGAAGAGAGTTTTTTGTGTCTGAAATACATCTTAAAAAGTGTGTCAATCTTGAAGATTCCAGATCTGGGTGAATATTTTTTTGTGTGCATTCATGCATGCAAGGAAGGCCTTGGTGGATTCCTTAGTCAAAAACATCATGTGGTATGCTACGATTCCATAAAATGAAAAGAGCATGCACTACCCATGATCTATAATTAGCATCAATTGCACATGCATTAAAAATGTAGAGACGTTACCTTATGGGGCAGAAATTTGAGCTAAGGAAAAAACAATGTGGTTTGAAGAATTCATTTGGATATCCAAGACTAAACGCCGGACACACTAGATGGATTGATTTCCTTAGCACATATGACTTTGAAACTAAGCACATCAAAGGAAACAAAAACCAGGCGGTTTATCCACTCAACATGAGAGCTCATGAAGTGCATGTTGCAGTCATTGGCATGTATAGGGTAGATATGAAAGATAAAATTATTGAAACAACAAATTTAGATCAGCGTTATATAAAGATTAAAGATATATTACATCAAGGTAAATTTCAA
The DNA here is from genome assembly GCA_032191745.1 of Picea mariana. NCBI lineage: Eukaryota > Viridiplantae > Streptophyta > Pinopsida > Pinales > Pinaceae > Picea > Picea mariana. The sequence goes on from JASDQU010103028.1 coordinate 21,710, forward strand.
CAAAAGTTTAATTCATATTAGTTGAAAGAACATGGAGTTCTCATGTACAAAGGAAAAGTATATGTGTCGAATTATAGTGAGCTAAAAACTACAATTCTAAATGAAATTCATAATGTGCCATATGTTGGACACACAGAATATCAGAAGACAATTGCAGTTGTGGGAAGCCATTACTTTTTTCCAGGAATGAAGAAATATGTGGCTAGTTACATAGCCATATGTCTAGAGTGCTAGAAGGTGAAAACAAAGAATAGACATCCAACATGTTTGTTACGGCTATTTACCATTCTAGAATGGATGTGGGAATTAGTCACAGAATCATGATGCCTAGAATAGTGAAGCAACATTATTCCATCATGGTGGTGGTGGATAAATTAACTAAGGCAAGGAATTTTATCCCAATTAAGACTACACACAAGGAAACAAATATTCAATAAATTTATATGAAAGAAATTTCCATGATACATGGGGTGCCTAAGGAAATAATTGTAGACAAAGATCTAAAGTTCACATCAAAGTTTTGGAATTTTTTTTTCAAAGGATTTAGAAAAAATTCAAATCTTAGTACAACATATAATCCAGAGTAAAATGGGAAAATGGAGAGGACTAACATCATAACTGAGGACACTCTTAGAATGTATGTGATGGATCGACCATCAAAGTGGGAGGATTATATTCATTTAATTGAATTTTCCTACAACAATGACTATCTAGCCTCATTGAAAATTATTTCATTTGAAGCATTCTATGGAAAAAAATGTAACACTCTGGTGAGTTGGGATAATCTCGGAGACAGAGAATTTGTTGGGATAGATTTGTTGAAAGAAATGGAAGATCATATGGTAAAGATAAAGAAGAATTTAAAGGCTTCCCAAGATAGGAAAAACAAATATGTAGACAAGAATAAATTGTTTAGAGATTTTAAAGTGGGAGAAAATGTGTTCTTCAAAGTTAAGGCAAAGAGAGGTTTGCTGAGATTAGGAAGTTTCCCAAAGTTGGCAACAAGTTATTGTTGACCTTGTGAAATATTATAAAAGATAGAGCCAGTTGCATACATGCTATCATTTCATGCATCTATGGGAATGCATAATGTATTTCATGTATCATTATTAAAGAAATATGTGTCTGACCCTAACCACATAATTGATTAGAATGTGATATAGGTTGACCACAAAGGGGATTTCTAGGTGGAACTAGTATGCATCCTGGACCAGAAGTCAATGTTCTCAGGAACAAATCCATATGGATGGTAAAGGTTCAATGTACTTGCTACGGTTCTGAAGATGCTACATGGGAGCATGAATAAAACATGTGGGAGGAATACCCACAAACGTTTGTCAATTTTGAAGAAAAAAAAATGCAACACTCCATTTTGAGGAGTTAGAGTTCTCGAACCACACCTCAGAGCCCTAGCCAACTACACTAGGGACTCTGATAAAACAAAGGCTCATTCATTGGGTTAATCGTGATAAATGAATGGTGTGTTCCTTGGATTATCCATGATAAATAAATGGTGCATTCCTTGGGTCGACGAGTTGAAAGAAATGTGAGATTATGGTTGGAATTGTTACTAGAGTTGTAAAATTGTAGAATTTTGTTTTCTAAGTATTGTGATGTAAATTTGAATATATGTATATCGGCATAGTGTGCATCGAGGATGATGAACAATTTTTGGGGAAGGGTAATGTAACATCCCCACTATAATCCCCATATTAATTAATGTGTGTCTATGTCCAAAGAGATGTAATATGTGAATTATATTCCTATGTTTTAACGATAAATATGAATGCCAACTACTAAGGGGACATGGAAAAAGATGGGGGTTGAATTAATGCACAAGATATGGGAGGGTATAAGAGAATTCCTAAGAGGGGGTCCAAGGGGGAATTACCCATGTATATTAATTCAACCCATTTTCTTAAATTTGATTTATGAACCTTCTACTTTCTAATTGAGTGTTCCCAAAGCCAATCATTCATTACATGTAAGATGGCGGGTGTGAGTAATAACATCTAATAGTTATTGGGCACATTGGGGATGAGTGCAATCAAATTTGTAAAGTGTGTGAGTCAAGAAAGGTAAGGAAAAGAGAGAAATTTGTATGGGTTGGGGACAATAGTTTTACAAAATCAGTTTTCCATTCATGCAGAGAAATGAGAGAGAAAGAAAAGAGGGGTTGGAGCTGGTCCATCAATGGAGGGAAAATTATAGAGCATGTTAGAGAATATATGGAGTTATTTGGAGCTCAATATTGTAGAACTAGCTTGTCAAGCCTGAATAGTGAACTCTAGAGTGAGTTGTGCTAAAACAACAAGTGTTTTTTGTTGTTGCTAGTAGTTCTTCCTAAGAGTGAGTTACCTTGAGTTACCAACTGAGATAATTCTATATATGTGTGCTTTTGAGACCCTAATAAATATATGGGATGATCAATGTATTGATATCAGTGAATGGGTACATTCCTTAGATTGGGCGGGTCAATAGGAAGAGAGTTGATAGAAAATCGGCATAGTTGAAGGAGAATACTAGTGGGTTGTGGGAATTCTAAGTTGTGAGTGGAAAATGAGAGAGACCACCCTTTTTTTGGATTACTAGCATTATCTTAGGGATAATTGGCTATTTATATTTGGAATAATCAGTCTATGGTTGAGTGGAACGCCCTTCCCAAGTAGCTAGTTGCACATCTATTTGGAAATATAAGTGTTTTATCTTGTTTATGTTTGAATTTATGAGTTAAATTGTTGTGCATGAAATTTGTGTATGAGAAATAATTTATATGTTGATGTGATGAATTATTATATTGCATTCATGTTTATTTTATCTTGTTATGGATGCATCAAGTGAATGGTATCAAGCAATAGTCAAATACTTATGTAATTTGTAGTTGTAATCTACAAAAAATTAATTAGCTAGAATAAATTTTATTTTTATGTGTATTCTGCACCGTAATGTCCCTCATTAGGTTGAGGGATGTTACAGTCCTAGGGAGCACCATTCAAGGCCCATACCACGAGTTAGGATTCAATATTCCATATTCAAGATTCAAAGATATTTTTCATGGAGGAAATGTGCTTCAACATTCACCCATTTCACACAAAATACATTATGTCGGTCCATTATGATACTATGACTTAATATATTCATTTTAAATGATAGGATAGAAAACAAATAGTAATTTTGATGCATTACTTGTGTTTAAAAACAAAAAAAATGAAATTTTTATTATCATTAATTCCTGCAACCTTTTACTTTTTAAATTTAAGGTGAATTTTATAGCCATATGTGGTCCTCTTGACCAAAGCAGTTGAGCTAATCCTTTCTTGTTTAAAAAATCAACAATTTTCCAAGAATTTGGGTAAGTTGTAATGCACATTTTTTAGTTAGTAACTCATGTGCACCCTAAACGTGGTCCATAAAAATAAATAAAATGAAAAAAATGCATGGGCCTCAAGTGGAGACCATTGAGGGTGTAAACTTGTGCATCTTGGACTTCTCAACATAATTAATGGAACTACCTTTTGTCCATATAAATGATATGTCTATGGTTGGGAGAGGTACCACACCATTACACTCGAAAAAGTTGGCTAGGACTTACTAAATTTCCTTTTCCATACGTTATTTATATATGTAGTGAAAGACAAAGAACATATGTAAAAAACATGTATGACTAATATCTATAATGTATACATTATTATGGAAATTATTAAACAGATAAAATATATATAAAAAAAAAAAGAGAGAGGAGAAAATAAATTTATCTGGTAAAACACTAGCCTGGGGAAACATCCACGGAAAAAATACCTTCTTATTCTTCAACAAAAACATCCAGGGAAGAAAACCTCATTTTTATTCAACAAAACTCTATCAATTACATTGGCTAGAGAAGACACATGTATCAAGTTAAAATGTGATCCACACAACTCTCAAGCACATGGATGATCTAACCTGAGGATCCATAGAGTCCAAGATAGTGATCAATACCATAATCCACTCTCCACTCACCTTGATTCAAGACCAATTGCCTCAATTTATAGGAACTAGGAGAAACATAGACCATTGATCATAAGCCACAATCAAGGGTGGATATCAACCAATCCATAAAAGTTGATGATAATATAATCAAGAGATAAGGGAGAAGTAGTGGAGAAGAATGAACTATGAGTTTAGGTCACCATAACCTGAGAGACATGTCACCTCCAAATAACTCCCAAAAACATATTCATATGTGCATGTGCAATATTACAAAAGTATTTCGTGCTTGTTCAAGGACATATAACTATTTGATGAGTTTTCATACTTTTTTTTCTTGTACCTACACAACAAAACCTTCTAGATGAGACATGAAAACATTCTCATTCAAGTCTCCATTCAAGAAACTAGTATTCACGTCCATTTGATGAAATTTAAATCCATTGAGTGTTTCCAAGGAAAATAGAGTACTAATGCTATCCCATTTTGTTGTGGGGGGGAAATATCCTCACAATAAATACCTTCTTTCTGTTGGAATACTAAGAGGGGGGGTGAATCAATATTAGTACTTTTACTCCTTTTTAACCACAATGTGTATTGTTTACTTTATGATAATATTACCAATAACATTCAATATGAGTAGTATACATAAGTAGTGAAAAATAAGAAACCAAACATAAACAAACTACACCAATATTTTACATGGAAACCCAATGTGTGAGAAAACCACATAATGATTTTCTTATATTTTCAAAAGAAGTACATTCACATGAAGCAACAACTTCCCTGTTTTCCATCTACAATGGGAAGGAGGTTACAACCACATGATTTCTGAAGATCCAACCTAAAGGAAGTTGCAACTCCTTGATTATCTGGCTCCAACCAGAAAGAGGATACAACCCCCTATGTTCTCTGGCTACAACCACCTATCCTTGACACATCCAACCACCTTGAAATATAAGTGCCAAATAACTAATAATGCCACTGTCACTCTATGATTGTCAATATGCCCCTATAATACTTGTCACTATAAAACTTGTACCAAAAACCTGTCACAAAAATCTCCTCAACAAATTATGTCTGATTACATAAATATCGTACCCATTGTCACAAGTGTATAGCTCAAACCATGTACAACTATGTCTCTCTAATCATGTGCCATATATATGCAAACAATCATAAACCAAGCTTAGTGAACCATCACATCAACCAAACATCAAACTTCACTATTATGAAGCCTCAATCTATACAAATAACTTCAACAACAATCCTCAACCAAAATCCCTCAAACATGTACCAAGGGATACATGATATACCTCAACAATATGCCCAATAATTTATTCCAACCACAAAGAACACATATACTAGCATTGTACCTCTGTAGATTTGTCTCATACAATATGTACCATACAACCAATATTCCCTCTAGTGAAAATACTTAATCTCCCATAACCGTATCTCAGACAATCACCAATATCCAACTACAAACACGCATATGACATAATTTTTTGGTCTTGTAGATAACTTTGTTGTCCCTGAACACTGCCAAACTTTCTGTAGGATCTCCTAGACTTCTACAACCAGATTCACTCCTCAAAATTCATATATGGTAGTCTCTCACGTGAGGAAAGGGGTTTTCTAGTGGGGTCTCACACAACAGACTATAGGAAACTTGTGGGGATGCCACGTGGGAATTTTATTGTTTAACACATGGGGATGACCCTAATCATGGATTTTCACAACTTTACCACTCTCTTCTGCAACTACAAAAAAATGTGTCACTCTTCCTTCGATACATCAAACTTGCACAACTTTATATGTATCAATGAGTACCTACAATAAACCTTTCACAAGATAGATATTCAATGTGCTCAATTAGGTTCCAATGGGATTATCTTGCTCTCTTATTTATACTCTCCAAGTTCCTTGCTATAGGGGCCATCTTCTGAATTTTGTACCCAACTTCCCACTTTTAGGGCTTAACCCACTTTCTTGTTGCAACAACTTTACCCATAATTAGTAAACTCGTAACTTCTTGTTGTAACTAAGTTATTTTTAATCGTTTTCTCATTTCAACAACTTTACCCATGATTAACTTCTATTTGTAACCACTTTGAATAGTAAAATTCTTGAATACTTTGTAGGAACTTATAGAATAATTGACTTTTTTGTTGACCTTCTAGGGGCTTCTAGAATATTCATGAGGGTCCTCCAACTTCACTAAGCCATATCTCATCAACCATGAGGAACTACATGATGTACCACATATCATCGAAAATGACACGGTGTGTACTATCCATATATGATATTCTTAGCTACAAATTAATTGAAATTCATGTATTTATTCCTCATACAAATTCATTCCTTAACCACACCCCTGGGGCTACCAAAATTTACTACCAGACTTGCTTCAAGGGTTGACATCAATGACAATAAACCCAATCTATAAAAAATATATCATTTTGGCATTGGTAGGAACACTCTGCATTATGAGGCAAAATTGATGGCACAAAAATACTTTTTCTCACACTCCTCTTGTGACCATTGCTCCCCCTGGAGACATGTCTTTGCTCCTTGTCTTCATTTCCATCCATGCCTCTGATTAATTTCTCCCCATTTAACATCAATGGAAAAGGATATCTTCCCTTTGGGGTTAATCCCCCTTTCTAAAATGTCCTTTAGGATGCTCCCCCTGTATGAACTATCCCTTTTTTATCATCGATGCTTCCTCGTGTAAATCTATGAAATATATGAAAAGCATTCAAATTTCAATGTGGAGCATAAAATATTCCAAGTTTATGTCAAAGATACTCAAAGGATTCCCTTGGAAGTGGTTTGGTGAAGATATATGCAATCTGTTCTTTTGTCCCAACATACTCGACCTTGATCTTCTTCTCTGCAACCTATTCCTGTAGAAAGTGAAACTTGATCGGAATGTGTTTCATCTTAGATTGAATAACTAGATTCTTTGATATGTTGATGGCACTAGTGTTGTCACAAAATATCAGAATGGGCTCATCATATTCAACCTATATAACCTTCAAGGTTTAATTCATTCATAGTACATGGGTACAACATTATGTTCTTGCAATATACTCTGCTTCTGATGTATATAAGGATATTGAGTATTGTTTCTTTCTTAACCATGATACCATACACTCACCCAAGTTGAAATATTCTCCACTTGTATTTCTTCTATCAACAATGCTACCTACCCAATCTGAATTTATGTAGGAAATAAGAAATAGATCATTCCATTTTGGATACCATAATCCAAGTTATTTTGTACCTTTTAGACATATCAATATCCTCTTCACTGCCATAACATGTTATTCCTTTGGCACTACTTGAAACCTTGAAACCTGTCCAATTTATTGTATCACATCCATTCTAGAATATGTCACTTAGAGTAAACTGTCAATCCTCGATCTGTACTATCTCTATTCCAAATCCTTTGAATTGTCATCCTTAATTAACTTGCAACTAGTTTTCATAGGAGTACTGATTGGTTTCCAATCTTCCATTCCAATCCTTTTTAGCAATTCTCTGATATACCTAGTATGATATATGAATATACATGTGTTGTTATGATATATCTATAGTCCCAAAAATAAGGAAAACTCTCCAAGGAATGACATCTCAAACTCATTATGCATGTCTTTCGAAAAGTTCTGACTCATCATGTTATCATCACTTCCAAAAATAATATCATCAACATAAACTTTAATTAGCAAGATACTATCTTTATTTACCTTTATGTAGAGATTGATGTCTGCATTTCCTTGCCTGAACCTTTGTTATTGTAAGTATCTGTCCAGTATTGAATACCATGCTCTAGGGGCTTGTTTAAGACCACATATGACCTTATTCAACCTATAAACAAAATATTCCTTCTCTGACAGTTGAAATCCCTCAGGTTTCTCGATGTAGAATACTTCCTCAAGATATTTGTTTATGAATGTTGATTTTATGTCGATCTGATACAATTTAACATTCCTAGTACAAGCATATGTTAGGATAAGTCTAATTGCTTCCATTTTGGAAACTAGGCCAAAGGTATCTTCAAAATATATTCCTTCAACCTGAGCATATCCCTTACATACCAACCTTTCTTTGTTCTTGGTAGCCTATCCATCCTCATTCAATTTGTTTCTGAATACCGAATTTGTACCGATTATACTCTTCTTATTTTTTCTTGGAACTAGCTCCCAAGTGTCATTATTTTCTATCTAATCTAACTCTTGATCCATATCTTTGATCCAGAATTCATCATTGATGGCTTATTCAAAACTACTTGGCTCAAATGTGGATAACAATGCTAGGTGTTGTTGTTCTATTGAATGTATTCTTCTTCTAGTTTCAACTCCTGCGTATATTCCCAATGATCTTTTCTGATGAATAATTCTTTTGTACTTGTTTGTTGGGTGTCTTTGGAGGTAGTTGATGATATTTCTTCTCTTTCTCTGCTTCTAAATTCTCTTCCTCTTCCTCCTCTTCTTATTCTTCCTTTAAATCTTCTTCATTGGTATGTTCCACTGAATATTTTCTTTCTTCTTTTATCTTTCATCCATATGACTCATCAATCATCACATTGATTCTTTCCACTATTCTATTGAGTCTTATAGTGGAGAATTTGTATACTTTTCTTTTTCTTGACTGCCCAACTAGTATGCATTTCTCAACTCGGGAATCAAATTTTCCAATCATGTCATCTTCGCTTTTGATGTAACATTTTCTTCCAAATGCTCTAAAGTGCTTCAAATTCATTGATATTAGTTTCCAAAACTCATATGGAATCTTATCACTATTATTTCTTAGCATTCCTTTATTCTGAATGTGGATTGTTGTATGCACTACTTACACCCAAAAGATATTTGTCAACTTGGAATACATTAACATGGTTCTGGCCATTTCCTATACTCTTATGGTATTTCTTTTGACCACTCCATTTTCCTAAGGTATTCTGGCTACTGAGAATTGTCTCTTTGTCCCACGCTGACTGCAAAATTCCATGAAATATTTTGATGTAAAATTTCCTCCACTATCTTATCTCAAACACTTGATTCTCAATTTTGTCTCAATTTCAACCATCTCTTTGTATGTCTTGAAGTTCTAGAATGCCTCTGACTTCTTCTTGAGAAAGTAAACTATAGGCATTATTGTGTAGTCATTAACCTATTAGAAAAAAAAGCATCACAGAGAAATAAAATAAAACAAATGTGGAAATAAAACACAGAAGATACACAATACGATAGAGACACAAATATATGTGGTTCACCTAGTGTGGGCTATGTCCACCAGAGAAATTCTTAGGTCTTTCCTTTATTATTATCCAATAAATGAAGGGATACAACTTACAACACACCCATTGTAACTTCCTCTTCTTTCTCTCATAGTATCCTCACTCAGAATACAATATTTGCAATGATACATAGCCACCATAGATTTCCCTCATAAAAGAGGGTTTCCTTCTAAGGGAAAAAACCCTAACATAACTTCCACCATCAAATCTGTGACCTTATAATGAATGGTCCATATTTGCTATGAAATTACAATATACATTTAAAAGGAAATTTTTCCTTTGGGGGCTTCTCCCCCGAACTGCAATCGAGTAATGTTGTCCCCTGAAACCCCATTGGGGGCCTGCTTGTTGTAATGTCCCCACTTTGGGACATCATTATATTACATAGTGTTATGATGACCAAAGTAGCCAGATGGAAGTTATAGTGAGTACAGGGGATATTGAGGGGATTTTAGGGGTCCATCTTGCATCGCTCATCTTATTTCATCATCATGATCCATTCTACACAGCCTGGCTTTGGTTCCATTACATTCCGACGATTTCTGTAATTTTGAGTTATTTTGGGCTATATGTTAATTAAATTCACTAAGGAGGCCATATTAGGCATAATACTTGGAGGAACCTCTTAGTGTAATAGCTCATTAGAATTGGGAGAAATGTCACTACAGGATAGGATGATGAGAAGTGACTTTCAGTGGCTAGAGAAGCCACAAGGAGGGATAAACTACTTTTTGGATGAAAAATGGTTAATTAATTAATTAAAGTGATTTAATTAATTAATTAATAATTAAATAAAGTAAAACTCACCTGGAGAGACAAGGTGAGAAGGGAAGATAAAAGAGATACAAGGGCCTCTATTCCCTCATTATTTTGTTTATCATTTTGATGTCTGACTTCTTTCTAGAGAGCCCATGCACTTGGGGGTTTAGAGGGTTTTGACTGAACAAACCCTAGAGATCACCTCGGTGGTGAAAGATACCACCCAACCTGGTCCAAGATTTGTCACGAAGGTGAAATATTCCTCCCTCACCATTCTACATGAGATCTATTCAGTTCCAGTAGCCTTTGTTGAGGCAGGGTAAATTATTGGAGGGTTTCTGCAGAGCTAGGGCGCACCCATCTTGAGAGAGTGGTTCGATTTGCATAGAGATGATCAGATTCTAGGTATATCTCACTTGACGGTTGATATCCATCACAATAGCGCCTTATTACAACATTTTTTGAGGGTATTCATCATGCCATTCATTTCTTCTACCGGTGAGGCGAATTTCATGAAGGAGGGTGTATTGGGGATTTGAGATCTAGTGATTTGTGAGCAGATTTGCCATCTACAGCCAGGGGATATTCACATATGAGTTCGCCATCATTAGATCTACAGGTTGCAACCATTTTATGAAGATTTTACATCATATTTATTGTGCATATTTCAGTAGGATGTAAGTAACAAGGAAGGCACATTTCTGGGCCAATAAAGCGGCCTTTGTATTACTTATATCAGATATGGAAATTCCTACCATTGGACAACCATTAATAATAAATAAACAAGCAAGGATTGTGTGGTGGTATTTGTGATTTTTATATGTATTTCTTACACTTACTCTTATGCTTATTCTAGTCTATGTTCCATATGAATCCACATTGTTTAATACAATATTAAACTCAAAAACATGGATGGAAATACAAGCTACAACCATGCAATCTATTTGAAATAATGCCTCAATGAGAAAATTGTCATATACATAAAAACAAACAAACAATAATAACATCAGACACTTTGGGGGCTCTAAGGAGTTTGGAAATCCTCCCATTGACCTTCTAAACACATTAGTAATATTCCTTGAGAGTTGGGACAGTACGAGAGTTAATTTTCCCAAGAGCTTTGAGCAAAGATGCAAAGTGTTTGGCGAAAGTTATCAACCAGTTAGATCTGATTTTTATGTCAGATTTGGTTGGGAATATTACAGTGGTATCAGAGCATTGATCCTCCCAGCTAGTGGGGATTATAGCATGCATACAAAGCCTGTATTCCTTCCATCCCGAGGGATATTCCATAAGGAAAGATGGATATGTTGGACTTTGATAGAGAGATTATATATTGTGAAAGGGAATATTATGCCCTTAGTGAGATATTTAGGGCTGAAGTAACATTCCAACTGTTTGTATCCATAAAAAATCATAGGGGAGCAAATATGAGGTTACACATTGGGTCAGCATAACAAAGTAAAATAGAGCCAGAGAAGCTATATGGAAAGAAGCACAGATTAAACCTACACCCATTAGGAGCAGGGAACTTTCTTATAGTTTCAAAGAGCCTTGGGAGCCAGACCACAAATGTAGGGTTAAAGGGAAGGTGTGCATTATTGAGTTGCAATATGAAAATGAGGATGAGGACATGTATGGGGATGCACCGGTAGATTCCTATTTAGAGAAGTTCGATGATGCTAGTGAATCTGAGGGACAATTGGATGGACATGATGATAACAAATGTTCTCTATATTCTACATCATGCAGTGTTGAGGATTCAACACTTCATCACAATGGTGACATGTGTGAGGATTCACAGGAGTTAGCACTGAGATATGATGAGAGTAGGAGGTTGGATGACCTACCCTTGGTTATAGACATGGCTGTGAGGGAGTCATACGTGGAGGAGGATGAGCTTTCTATGATGACCATGACACATTTTTCATTTTTTCAGACACCTATAATAGCCACGACACATGAGGATATCAATGGAATCTATGATATGGTGGAGGGACCCTACATGAGGATTGCACACCCGGGACAGGTGGACCTACATGAGAGACATGACTTGGAGATAGTGGAATTTGAACATACCTATCAATATGAGAAGAGTGAACCACCTCTTTTGGGGACTCCATTGTTTGGCATATTTTGGAGACTGAAACTTTGATGGGACACTTACTTCTCGAACTGGTCTACAGTGAGTAGGATGTACCCCTTATTGGTCGGTATGACCATAGTACGTTTCTGGACACATCTGTATGGGATCTAGGCTCAGATGATAGTAGCAAGGTGAGTGCATAGGAGGATACAACTGCCTATACATGATACAGTGTGATTCAGATAGGGATACTGGTTGGCGATGGTGTGCAGTGGAATACAGGACGATCCAGTAGCATAGTGGAAAATGGATAGTTCGATGCCTTATCTTTTAAGGAGAGTGTTGTTGTGGATTCCACGGTTGACACTAGAATTTAGGGGCATGAGGAAGCAACTTAGAAGGACTGTGATCAAGAGTCATGATACTTGGCAAGACAATTGAGAGTCAGTGAGGACATGATCATGGAAGCCATGAGACACATTGATGACACACATCCACTGGTAGTAGATCATTGTTGGAGAGAATCGATGGCACATGATAGTTCAGATGAGGTATTTTCCATGGATGACTTTCATACTCTCCCAAAGAGGGTGACTATGATGAGGGCTAAATACTAGCAATTGTTGATGGACAAAGATTACATATTGGATTTTGGCGAGATGTATTTTAGGGCACTGAGGGAGAAGGAGATTGAGGTAAACTAAATCACCCATGAGTTGGTGAGAACAAGAATATTCTTGGAAGGAACACAAACATCCATTCAAGAATCAAAGTCCAGATCGGAGGAGATCCTTGAGGAGATTAGACAGAGATCCACTACATCTATCTTAGCAGAGTCAGATATATCCTTCAGCCACATTGCTAGAGGATGTTGGTGGGTTAACAGAGGAGCACCAGTTGATCGAGGAGCATGAGGAGTACCCAAGAACATTGATGAGTATGGAGAGATATGATATGGAGGCATAGGAGGATGTCCATGTGTCATAGGAGATACCCTCCATAAGGATATTTTAGACAATCGAGCACTCACATACGCATGGGGACTCCAGAGCCAGGGGAAGTTATGAGTACACTTTCATTTGTGTGCCAGGATTGGTTGAACTTCATGTAAAGGTTGACCTAGTAGTACACCCTAGATCCATGATGTTGTAGGAGTATACAGGATATTACATGAGTATGCAAGAGCATACAATGGTGAATGATAGTACATAGAGACATGAAAATGTTTACAGTGGGATTTAGAGGGATGTATTGGATTGCAGGGAGGAGACTGTTGGATCATGTTGTCATTGATGCCAATGGTTTGTCATTGATGCCAATGGTTTGATTACTTGGGAGATTGTTGGATCATATGTCATTGATGTAAATGGTTTGGTTTGATTGATGTCATTGGTTGATGTAAAGTAATTGATTTATATGATTCCCTTGATGAGAATGTTATATGTCCAAGTGGAAACCAATCGATGCAAAGGTAAACAAATGGATGAACTCCAAAGTGGTCCCCTTATGGTGAAATCCCTCATGGGAAGACGCTTTATGGATTGAGTTATCCTAGAAGAATGGTTGGAGGACCCATGCTCTCATTATTGTCTTATCATGATTGATAAGGTGTACAAATGGATGAACTGCAAAGTGGTCCCCTTATGGTGAAATCCCTCACGGGAAGACGCTTTATGGATTGAGTTATCCTAGAAGAATGGTTGGAGGACCCATGCTTGTATGAGGAATAACGAGATGAAGATCAAGGAAATTGTTGGTGAAACTATCCTAGATGGATAGTGCTTGTCATGCCATTTCTGGTGGTATGTGGAATGTCACATAACTCCTCCTGGTTTGAGAGTTATGGCATTACAAAGTTGAAGGACCCTCACATGAAGGCTTGAAGCCCCCAAAGTCAAAGAAGTCAAAGTGACCTAAAAGAAGAAATGATAAAATAAGGTGAAAAATCAAGAAGGAATATTTATGAAAAATGGTTAACCCTAAAAATAAGGAAAATAGGTTAAGTGACCTAGAAATGGGTTAATATTA
>JASDQU010103028.1:35950-71347 GCA_032191745.1 Picea mariana
TTGCTGATATATGTTGCTGATATGTGCTCACATCTAACTGGTTATAAATGACAACAATGGGTAATGAATAAATGTTGAATGCTAATTGATGAGTTTTTGTGCAAGAGGAAAGTTTTGGGAAAAAGATCCCCACACTCATTCACCCCCCCTCTAAGTGTGGTAGGTGTGTCCAACAGAGACACACTTAGTGGATCATGGCGATGCATCTCCTTTGCAGTAGCACATAGTCTTGAGACATCACCTTCACAGTATCAGCAGTTTCATGAGCGATGATGAATGGAGAATGGTTGACTAGTAGTTTGAGGAGTTACCCTCAGTTGTACCTGATGAGTGGGCTTTACTTATGACTATATGCGAGTATTTACCATGGATACTGGTGGATGAGATTTTGGTTGAATCCTTGGGATTGACCAAAGCGTATGATACTTTCCATTCCTATATTCGGTTACAAGATGTTTCTGTTAACCTTTCCCGAAAATTTCATCATCGACAATGGCATCAGGGGAGATATATACTGGTAGACAACATGGAGATTTGGTAGGCCAAGACTCCCTAACAGGAGAGTCTATATTGCACTCAGTAGCATAGGGGTGGATCATCAGAGGAAAACAATTGATACCTTGTTCATGATTGTGAGAATATTAGGACATGGGATATAATACATCTCATATGGAGACACAAATCCATATTCTCATGGGGATGAGCATGGAGGGCTTCCGAAAATTATCAGTATGACACAGGAGCAGTTAGTGGGGATTGGAAGTGATAAAATTCCATATTTTCCATGGGATCGAGGAGTCCATTTGGTTAGTAGGTTGTCTCACCTTCTGATGTCACAGGTTGTGCCATAGATCCACATACTTCACTCTGGGTTGGTTTTGAGAGATATTGCAAAGGCTTTTCCTATAGAGCGAGACAATTTCTCCCTTTTGATACTCATGATCAAGTACGTAGATGGTTGGGTGGATATTACTTCAACAGAGGTACTTTTACTGATGTATCTTTTGGATAGCAGGTCTAGTTTCAAAAGGTATTCCAACATGAGGATCCAGGAGTGGGGTATATAGTATGTACACAGTGAGCAGACAGTCATGATCATAGTAGTGCAACGCCTTCATGGTTATCTTTGGAAGAGACTAGAATGGGACCCAGGAATTGTAGGGCTGAGAATTTCATTGACTAATGGAGGAAAGTGGACCCTTGCAGGGGAAAGTTATTTTGACTTTCCATTGAGCTTCAACATTGGGGAGAGCACGTCACTTGAGGGTGATTCAGTGAGGTCTTGCAGTACCTCACTAAAGAAACAACATGTGCACTTGGTGGAGACTTTGTTGGTATTGATGTAGACCTGGAGGATGGGCTCATTCTGAGTTGAGGTCATCTGTCATTTGCAAGAGACTCATGGTGCTGATGTGTTTCAGGATTATGATTCACAGGGTATTGCATTTCACATCCTGATATGGGACCCATGGGATAGAGTGTGTGATAGTTCAACTTTGGATGGAGCTTATTGTGTGTCCCACATGTGGACATGGGACCCTAATATTATATATGTATTGATTCATGTATTTCTTGAGGACAAGCAATATTCTATCAAGGAGGATTGTAATGTCACCACTTTGAGACATCATTATATTGCAAAGTGTTATGATGAACAGAGTAGCCACATGGAGGTTACAACGAGTACAGGGGATATTGAGGGGATTCTTTGGGTCCGGCTTCCATCACTCATCTTATTTAATCATCATGATCCATTATGCATATCTTGGCTTTGGCTCCGTTGCATTCTGTCGATTTTCGCAATTTTGAGTTATTTTTGGCTATATGTTAACTAAATTCAATAAGGAGGTCATATTGGGCATAATACTTGGAGGAACATCTTAGTGTAATAGATCATTGGAATCAATAGGAATAGAACTATAGGAGAGTATGATGAGAAGTGACTTTCAGTGGCTAGGGAAGCCACAAGGAGGGATAAACTACTTTTTAGAGGAAAAATGGTTAATTAATTAATTAAAGTGATTTAATTAATTAATCAGTAATTAAATAATGTAAAATTCACTTGGAGATACAAGGTGAGAAAGGAGGATAAAAGAGATACATGGGCCTCTATTCTCTCATTATGTTGTTTATCATTTTGATGTCTGACTTCTTGCTAGAGAGCCCATGCACTTGGGGGTTTTGATGGTTTTGACTGAACAAATCCTAGAGATCAGCTCGATGGTGAAATATGCCACCCAACCTAGTCCAAGATTGGTCATGGAGGTGAAATATTAATCTTTCACCATTCTATATCATATCTATTCAGTTCCAGGATCCTTTGTGGATGCAGGGTGGATTATTGGAGGGTTTCTACAAAGCTAGGGCTCACCCATCTTGAGAGAGTGGTTTGATTTTCACAGAGGTGATCAAATTCTCAATATATCTCACTCCAGGGTTTCTAGCCATCACCATAGAACATTATTACAGTTGTGTTTTAGTATTCATCAGGCCATTAATTTCTTCTACCAGTGGGGCAAATTTCATGAAGGAGGGTGTATTGGGGATTTGAGATCCAGTGATTTGTGAGAAGATTTGTCAGCTACAGCCATGGGATCTTTACATATGAGTTACCCACCATAAAATCTACAAGTTGTAGCCATTTCATGAAGATTTTACATCATATTTACTATGCATATTTTAGTAGGGCGTAAGCAACAAGGAATGAACATTTCTAGGCCAATAAAGTGGCCCTTGTATTACTTATATCAGATATGGAAATTACTACCATTGGACAACCATTAATAATAAATAAACAAGCAAGGATTGTGTGGAGGTATTTTTTCTTTTGCTATGTATTTATTTCATTTACTCTTATGCTTATTCTACTCTATGCTCCATATGAATTCGTATTGTTTAATACAAGATTAAACTCAAAAACATGGATGGAAATGCAAGCTACAACCATGCATGCAATCTATTTGACATAATGCCTCCATGAGAAAATTGTCATATACATAACAATAAAAAAATAATCATAGCAACATACACTTTGGGGGTTCTAAGGAGGTTGTAAGTCATCCCATTGACCTTCAAAGCACACCAATAATATTCCTCGAGAGTTGGGACAACAAGAGAGTTGATTTGCCCAAGAACTTTGAGCAAGGATGCAAAGTGTTTGACGAAAGTTCTCAATCAGTTAGATATGAGTTTTATGTCATATTTTCTTGGGAATATTACACTTTCCTTCAAACCCCCCAACTAGGGGAATGGACCCCTGGACCACGCAAGAGGGGAAATCCCCCCTACACTCCCCTGCGTGGAGGAGTGTACATTCTTTTAGGGTGTAAATTGTTCATGGGGTATAAAAATGGCTAAAAACTAAGACCTATGAATCAAGGACATAATTGTTGGCACAGGAGCAGACCCAGGGTTCAACGCTCAAGAGCGCACCAATAAAAACCTAACTATCGACCCTTTCAGCAACACATGTAAAGCAGATGAAGTCTTACCCGAGGTAGAGGCAAGGGTGGTTGTAGGACTCCAGTGTCTGTAACCTTAGCTCAGACATATATCTGTGATTCTAACACTTAACAGAGAACTCAACAGTTAACATTCATAAATATCCAGTTCTTATTTACAACGCAGTTAAACCCTAATTACATAGCATCATAGTATTCAACCAGAGCTAGCATCTAAGAGAACTTAGGATGACAAATCAAATCCTCACAATTTCAAGAACTAAGCATATGTATAGAAGTCAGATCTAGCATCCATATACATCATTAAGCACAAAGAATCAACATATCTATCTATCTATAGAAAATCACTAAGCAGATTAACATATAAGCACATCAACAAATTGCACAAAGCAGAGAAACACAACATATATGTGGTTCACCCCCACCCTGGGGATACGTCCACCAACTCTTTGTATTCTTTATTAGCTTCTTCGATAGGTTACATGCAGAGAGCCTCAAAACCCCTACTCCACAGAGGACAGGAGATCAGCGCAACTCACTAGACCCTCCTTCCTTGAGTAGATCTAAGCACGCAAACTTCTACAGTCTCTTACAATGACTTGCACTTAGCTCTGCAGATTTCACACAGTATGCACCAAAGCACTTACAATCTTGATCACACAGATCCAACTCTAGCACTTAGACAGTTCTTATGAATTCTCTTCATTACATCGCCTAGTCTTCTATATATATTACAAAATAGGCCTAAGCATGGGTAAACCCATGGGCTGACATTCTCACACCCATTACATGATCCCAAAAACCGAAAAATACCTAAAAAGGGTCTGAGATCCCATGATCTCCTCTTTGTCTTGTGCTCCATATTTGACAGGCTGTTGAAATCCCAAAATAGGTCAAACTTGACCAAGGATCTCCCAAAACTTGGTCAATGGCCAATAGGCCTGCAACACTCACTTGTGACTCGTCCTGAATCACTCTGATCTGACTAGTTCTGCTTCAAAATCCTCGATCTTGGATCGAGCTGCTTCGACTTGTTACTATGCTACAACCTCTTGTTCTGTGAATTCTTGTATGACTGCTTCATTGACAGGTCCCTCAAGGTGTTGTTCTGCTGTAGTGACAAATTTCTTTAGTTTTGTTGCTCGACCTTCTATCTCTGTGAACAGTTGGTAAGCCTCAGCTTGTACAAGTTGGAGCCTTTGAGTCACTTCCAAGAATTTTCTTTAAATAGTGTGAAACTGTTGCTGGGCAGTGCGCTTCTCTTGGGATTGCTTCATTCTTTCCACAACTGACAAGGGCTTCAACTTTGCCTATATTGTCTCTGCTTAATACTTTTCTTCCTGTAGCTGGGACTCTAGTGCCTTCAGTTTTGGATTATCCGTGAGTTTCTCATACATATGGGCATTGTGATCACTCAGTTTCTTGCATTCTATGGAAAGATCCTTTATTCTTTCAACTGCACTCTGGGTAGTTGCTTCTCTTTGGTACCTTACATCCTGCGGGGTTTCAGGTATAGTGCGGAGCTCTAAATATGTTATTTGTTGTTGTAGTTACTGGATGGATTCCGCGAGCTTCTCTACTTGATCCTCAACCCGGTCTTCTGCCTATGGCTCTAAGCCTGTCATAGAGGGAAGTTCTCTATTGACTGCTTCTTTTACCTTGAGTTGTCCTGCAAGCAACTGTTCCTTTTCTTGCTACATTTGCACTTTCTCCTCGTCAAACTTTGTCTTGAGATAAATATTCTCCTGCTCTGCAATTCTACATTGTTCTATGAGTACACCTTGCACTTGCTTTAAAGTCTGTCTGGATTTTTCTTATTCTTCTTTTCCACAATGAAGACGTGCTCTGATCGCATCAACTACTCGGTGGAGTTGGGCCGACTCATCCCTCAACTCCAGTTCTCCTGATGTCAAGGGAATAGTGGAGACTATGCGACTAGACTAAAAATCCTATTGTACTCCTTGGAGCTTGACCTCAATTCTATTGTACATCTCCTCCTGCTTATCTTCTTGCTTCTATGTGATTTCCAGCGAGGCATCGTTTAGTGCTGTGACGATGAAATAAAAATCATAAGCAGTAAGAACAGTCTTCATCTTGGTCATGGTGGATCTGGATTTCTTCTACGAAGAGGGTCTCTGGGGATAAACCTTCCCCTTCTTCATGGGATAGGTCTCATCTNCTATGTGATTTCCAGCGAGGCATCGTTTAGTGCTGTGACGATGAAATCAAAATCATAAGCAGTAAGAACAGTCTTCATCTTGGTCATGGTGGATCTGGATTTCTTCTACGAAGAGGGTCTCTGGGGATAAACCTTCCCCTTCTTCATGGGATAGGTCTCATCTCTCAGTGGTGTTACTTCGCCTTTCTTTTGTTCATCTTTTCTGTCCTTCGTCTCTTCTACATCGTCATCACCTCCTCGCCTAGGTGATATGGAAGCAGTCTTCCCTAAAGAATTTCTTAGGTATTGGACCTCTTCAATATTCTTCTTTTTGATGGATCTAAGTGTATCATGCATGGTTTCTTGGCTGTCAGAGTCGGACATCTCTGCAGGGTCTGCTGGAATGAGGAGGTATGTCGACCAGTCCTTAGTGATTTCCTCAAGATCCTCTTTTGTGAGCTTGTAGTACAATTGTAGTTGATCCTTATGTTCATCCACTCACATTGTAATGTAAATGAAATGTCGATCTGAGTTGAACTTCATCAAGGGTCGAAATCTTTGTAAGGTGTTTGGAGTCATGCGAGGCTCAGCTTCAATGGCTCTCTTCAGTAGAAGGTAGTATGTATGAAAAAAAATGTTCGACTGCCATTGTTTGTTCATATCACTTGAATACCAAAGGGTAGTGAACTTCACAGAAAGCGGCTCAGAAGGTTCAATATCCGGGAAGGTCGCACCTTCTAGCATCTCCCAGGAAAAAAGGGCGATAAGGATTAGGAGCCAACTGAAGTGAAACTCATAATATTGATCCTACGCTTCGCAGTAGTCTAGTTCAATTTGATTGACTAGGTACTTCGCCCAATTCATCTGTAATCCTTCTACACACTTCCTCGTGAGGTCAACGATGAAGCCCGTGACCTGTGTGGGTCGGTTCTTGCGTACCAACTTCCCAGCTATTAATTGACATGCTAGGTGCAATGCACCATTCTGGATGGATGCTACCTTGTAGCCTCGCCTCCCCTTCTTGACATCGTCATATGTGTCCTTAATCTTCTATTGTATTGTGTGATCTATGGCTTTTCTTGGGTAGAACTCCTAGGGGTGAGTTCCTTGCATACTCAAGCCTGTGATCCTATGTATCAACGTTGGGTCAATTGTAATACAACGGTATAGCCACAAGTAGCCTCCATGGAAGCACAACAATAGGAGATTAACGTATGCGTTAACCTCCTGGTTCCTTCTAAAGTGTGGTATATTCATTAAATTTAAGAGGGTGGACTGCACGACATCCATAGTCCACTACCGAGGGATTATCTTTGAGTTCTTCCCCTTCAATTTGGTCAGTTGTCTAAATAGGGTGAGAACGTTGTGGTTCTTGCAATCTTCGAGGTTGAAGTCACTGAACTTCAACACTGCGATCTTGTCTTACTGCGCTCCAACTGCATGTATCCCCTTCGGGAGGTATGCAGTGACCATGGTTTAATCGAAATATATGGGTACATTGTCACGACTTACTGCACCGGATAGAAGTGAGATATAGTTGGGTAATATAAATGAAATCAACTTTGCGTTGGCTAGATCATCTCTGTGTTTGGTTCTCTTCTCTGTTGTTGGTCGGGATGGCCCATGTCCACGAGAAGTCGATGGGGAAGCTTTCACTCCTCTCGTCGATGATGCTTGTAAACATGCAGACATCAACATTACTCTTTCAGTCATGAGGTCGATGAGAAATTCTTCGAAAATATTTTCTGCAGTGCTCAACTCGCCCGACATACACGCTCAGGGTTAACAATCTCAGTTTCGAAGAGTAACTTCTCAAGGCAATGGGATGGAAGGCAATGTCGCGATGATCACTGTGCAAAATAAACTATTCTATAGGCTCAGATTCACGGTTAGAAAAAGTGTTCTCGGTGCATGGTGTGATGGGATAAATAGATGGCTTGGCAACTGGTCACTTGCAATGGGTAAGAAGCCTTTATTAACTCAGTTCTGTCCATTATTTCATGGTCCCAATAGTATGGTGGCAAGATTTCTGACCATAAATTACTTTCTTCCCATTCGGGGTGTTTTTCTAACGGTTATACTATTCCCAACATTTATATTTCTTCGCCATGGAAAAGTGCCATGTGATGTTGCTCTGATATCCCGACGAAGTTCCAATTTTTCACATTTTCCTTCTACGAAATTCCTTCTGGATCCTTCTGTAACTTTTCAATCTTAGCTCTCTTCTTACTTATCTTTCTAATCATTTTCCCAGTGAGTTTCGTTTCGGTATTCCTTTTTCCCTTCTAATTCTTTTCTCCTCTTGGTAGAGTAACTTCACGGTGTTGAGATTCTTTCCTAGAAATTAGGGGTAATACTTCATCTATATCTAGAATAGGTACTGCAATATTCTAGGAGTCCTCTAGTATTCTTGTAACTTCGACATCCAATTCTCTGGTTTCAAATGGCTTCGATCTGTTCTCTTGTTATTTAATCAAGTGTGTGATCTTCCTAGTCATGAAATCTTTTAACTCTTGCTTCTTCTGATCTAATACTTCTTTTTCTTTCCTTTTGGCCTGGTCTATTTCAATCCAAGGTTTTCCAACCAACATAGGAAATGGATCATTGTCCTCAATAAATTTAACAACTTCAAATTCTTCCTCTGTCGAAGTTCCATTAGCACTCATAGATATCTCGGTAAGCTTTCCACATAGGTTTACCAACTTTCCTCTGAATAGTCTTATTCCTCCTAACGAAGGAATCATAGCAGGCTCCCCTAAAGTTTCTCGAGTTCGTTCTGTCATAATATTTACCTGTGTTTATTCATCCATAACACAGTCAATTTTGAAGTCTCCTATTCTTGATTCTATGCATTCTTTTTCTTTAAAGATCTCTGATAAGCTGACATGTCAGTGGTCATTCAGGGTTTCTTTCATCTGTAGCAACACTTTCCCTGATTCTTTCTGGGGTTCTTCCATAATCTCAGTTGCTTGACCTTTCTCATGGTATTCTTGTCTCATATTCATCATTTCCATCTTATCTATCATTCTAGGGAAATCCAATACTTCATGGTCCATAGATTTGCAATAGAGGCAACTAGGTCTTCTACCAGGGAATTTCTTATCCAGATGTCCCAATCTTSTGCAACTATAACAAAGAGTTAATCCTCTCTTTCTCTTAAATGATCCCCATCCTTTCCTAAACTACACACTAGGATCATGGTAGCTAACCTATGAAAAATTCTTTCTAGGATCCTGCATCCATTTGTTAGTCCAAACATTCTCTCTATGCATAGGTATAACATATATTTTGCTATTCTTATCAGATCTACTCATATCAAATCTTCTTTCATCTATCAGTGCCCTAGTTTTCAAGCTAGGAAAAATCCTATCAAACATGCCTAGATCCATAGTTTAGAAACAAAAATTTCCACTTATCTTACTTCTACAGAGCACAAAGCTTTCAAATCTAAAACTTTTCACTATTCTTACCTTTATCAAAGCACAGATCTTGCATATCTTACCTCTTTTAATCAAAATTTCTCACTTTTACCTTTCTTAGAGCACAAAGCTTTCAGATCTTACCTCTTTTCTTCCGATCATACTTTTTTTCTTTATCACAAAGCTTCGCAAACTAAGTAGAGTCATTCACACTAGAGAGACAGATCTACGCATAGAGCTTTCACAAATTCAGGTCGCATCTTCACAAAAAGCTTCTTCTTCCTTAGTTCCCAACAATCATAGTTTCAGGTAGGATCTTCACACAAAGCTTCTTCTTTCTCAGTTCTTAACAATCACAGTTTCAGGTCCCAGCAATAGAACCATTTGCTGGCATAGGGGCAGACCTAGGGTTCAATGCTCAAGAGTGCACTAACAAAACCCTAAATATCGACCCTTTCCGAAAAGCCTGCGAAGCAGATGAAGTATCACCTTAGGTAGAGGCAGGGGTGGTTGCAAGACTCCAGTCTCTGCAACCTTAACTAGGACATAGATCTATGATTCTAACACTTAACAGAGAAATCAATAGTTAACATTTATCAATATCCAGTTCTTAGTTACAACGCAGTTAAACCCTAATTATAGAGCATCACAGTATTCAACTAGATCTAACATCTAACAACACTTAGCATGACAGATCAAATCCTAACAATTTCAGGCACTGAGCATATGTATATAAGTCAGATATAAAATTCATATACATCATTAATCAGAAAGCATCAACAGATCTATCTGTCTATAGAAAAGCACTAATCACATTAACATATAAGCACATCAACACATTGCAAAAAGCAGAGAAACACAACATATATGTGGTTCACACCCACCCCGCTACGTCCACCAACTCTTTGTATTCTTTATTAGATTATTCGATAGGTTACATGCACAGAGCCTCAAAACCCCTACTCCATAGAGGACAGGAGATCTGCATAGCTCGCTAAAACCTCCTTCCTTGAGTAGATCTAAGCACACAGACTTCTACAGTCTCTTACAATGACCTGCACTTAGCTCTACAAGTTTCACACAGTATGCACCAAAGCACTTACAATATTGATCACAAAGATCCAACTCTAGCACATAGCCATTCCTTACGACTTCTCTCCATTAAATCGCCCAATATTCTATATATATTACAAAATATGCCTAAGCATGGGTAAACCCATGGGCCGACATTCCCATACCCATTACATGATCCCAAAAACCCAAAAATCCCTAAAAAGGGCCCGAGATCCCGCAATCTCCTCTTCGTCTTGTGCTCCGTCTTCGATAGGTTGTCGAAGACCCAAAACAGGTCAAACTTGACCAAGGATCTCCCAAGCATTGGTCAAGGGTGAACAATAATCAGGCTCCACAACCAACAATCTCCCTCTTGGAGACTAATCTCAAAAACTCCATCGTTGTTGTATTTGTTGGACTATGATCCTTCTTGGACCTGGAAAATTTCTCATCTTCACCTTCATGCTCGAAGACCAACTGAAACTGAGCAAGAACTCAGTTTCTCCCTCGTTACTCCCTTAGTTAACATGTTTGTAGGATTATGGATAGTGTGTATATTTTCCAACTTCAAATGTCCATCTTTCAAGATGGATCGTCTGAAATTGTACCTGATCTATATATGATTAGTCTTCAAATGGAATGTTGAGTTATTTTCAAGATGAATGACACTCTCACTATCATAGTACAAACTATTATTCTCCTTCTTCTGTCCCAGTTCCTCCATAAACCTTTGTAACCAAATAATTTCTTTACTAGCCTCTATAGCAACAACATACTCTGCTTCTTTTGTTGAAAGTGAAACAACCTTTTGCAGTTTCAAAATCCAACTTACTATTGTTCCACCTATAGTAAAAACATACCCTGTGGTGCTCCTCCTGCTTTCTTTATCACCTGTCATATACAAATAGACATATCCTTGTATAACAATGTATGAACCTCCAAAACATAATGAATGAGTAAAAGTACCTCTCAAATACCTGAGAATCCATTTTACTACCTCCCAACATTCTTTACCTAGACTATTCATATACCTGCTCATAACTCCCACTGGATGTGCAATACATGGTCTTGTGCAAGCCATCACATACATCAAGCTGCCAAATGCTGATGAATAAGGGACCCTGAACATGTATTATATCTCATCTTGTGTCTTGGGACACATTTCCTTAGTTAATTTTAAATGGTTGTCCAAAGGTGTACTAACTGGTTTCTCATTATCCATTCTAAATGTCTCCAACACCTTCTCTATCTACTCTCCCTGAGACAATGTCAATTTGCGATTTTTCCTGTCTCTTTTTATTCTCATACCAAGGATTTTCTTTGTAGCACCCAAATCCTTCATCGCAATTGAGTTATCTAATTTTTTGTTGAGCACATTATATCCTTCATATTAGATCCTACAACAATCATGTCATCTACATACAATAGCAAGATAATATAACTTTCATTTTCTATCTTTTGAAAATAAACACAGGCATAAGAATCACATCTACTATAACCTTGTTCTATCATAAACCTGTCAAACTTCAATTACCACTGCCTTGGATCTTTCTTTAGGAAATATAGGCTCTTTTTTAACCTACATACTGAATTTTCCTTCCCTTTGACCTCATACCCTTGTGGTTGATGCATATAAATCTCTTCCTCCAAATCCCCATGGAGAAAAGTTGTTTTTACATCTAATTGTTCAATATGTAAATCTACTAGTTCCACAAGACTTAAAATAGTCTTAATTGAAGTCATTTTAACAACAAGAGAAAATATTTCATCAAAATCTATACCTTTCTTTTGTGAGAACCCCTTTACAACAAGTCTATCCATATACCACTTTTTGCCTCCATCTTCTTCCTTCAACTTGTAAACCCATTTATTTTGTAATTCTCTTTTTCTTGCAGGAAACTAAACTAAATCCAAAGTTTGGTTATTTACCAAGGAATATATTTCCTCTTTCATTCCTTGCTCCCGCTTCTTTTTAGTGTATACCTGCATTGCCTCTTCATAACATTCTGATTCACTAGAATCAATCAACAATAAATAATACAATGAAGGAGATTATCGTTCAGGGGGTCTACTTAATCTTTTATATCTTATAACAAAACTTGGAGCAGTTTCAGGTACTTGTTGCTCTTGTTGCTGTACATTTTGATTTTCTGGTACCTTTGGAATTTCTTTTTCAGTGATCTCATCAAGCACTATGTATTATGGTTTTTCTTTTTCCTGTTTCTTTCCCTACAACTGATATTTGTACATCACCTTCTCATTGAATATGAAATCCCCACTCCTAATGATTTTGTGATTTTCATGATCCCATAAGCTATAACCAAAATCATTAACATTGTATCTAATAAAGGTACACTTCTTGGATTTTTCCTCAAGCTTTGTTCTATTTTCTTTATCAATATGGTCAAATTCTTCACAACCGAAAGTCTTCAAAACATAATAGTTTACCTTTTTACCTGTCCATGCCTCCTATGTTATTCTACCATCCAAATAGCTTAAAGGTCATCTCTTTATTAAGTAAACAAGAATATATACAACATCTACCCAGGACTGTAAGGGAAAACTGGCATGCAATCTCATACTCCTTGCATTCTCTATGATTATCCTGTTCATCCTTTATGACACACCATTTTATCGTGGTGTTCCTAGAACTGTGTTCTCTATACGAATCTCATGGTATGAAAATTAACTATCAAAATCCTTGCGAAAATATTCACCTCCATTATCTCATCTGAGACACTTCAACCTTTTTCCTGTCTCGTTCTCAACCAAATATTTCCATTTCTTAAAAGTATCAAAAACATTAGTTTTTTGTCCAATGCAATAAAGCCAGGTTTTTCTAGTTTCATCATCAATAAAAGTAGCATAATAATGAGAACCACCAAGAGATGATACATGAGTTGGTCCCCATACATATGTATGCACAAGCTCTAACCTTTCACTCTTCTTTTCTTTTGCAACTTTGAGAAATCTGCCACTTTTTTGTTTTCCATAAACACAATGCTCACAAAAATCCAAATCAATTTGTTTAATATCTCGAAACAAATTTATTTTGTGAAGTATCTGCATCCCCTTCTCACTCATGTTTCTAAGCCTATGATGCCATAGTATTGTATCCAGTCCTGTAGAAGCTAAAGAGATAGAAGAGTTAGTATTACCAATAAATAAATACAATGTACCTACCTTCTCTCCTTTTTCTATCACCAATTATCCTTTGGTGACCTTCCACACCTTATCTATAAATGTGGATATACAACCTTCACTTGCTAACTGCCCCATTGAAATCATATTTTTTCTTATATCTATAACATGTCTTACCTCTTTCAACAACCATTGGTTTCCATTCCTTTGCTTTATTTTTACCTTTCCCATTCCAACAATTTTGCATGGTGCATCATCACCCAAATGAACCTGTCCAAAATCACATTGAACATAATCTAGAAAATGTTTCCTATGGGGTGTGACATGAAATGAAGCCCCTGAATCTACTACCCAAGACTCATAAATATTATATAAAGAAAGAATCAAAGAATCTTGTAACACATCACTTGTTACATTTGCTTCCTGATTTTTCTCTTGTTGTCCATCTCTTTGTTTCTTTGGAGTTCTGTAGTATTTTTTTGGATGTCCTTTCTTTCCACAATTCTAATACTCTATATTTCCAACTTTGTATTTGGATCTTCCCTTCCTAGAATTCCCTCAGTTCCCTCAGCCCTTTTATCTATCCTTTTCTCTTCCTCTTTTCTCCATGTTTAACACATTACCTAATGTCTCACCTCTTCTTTTCCATCACATTTCCTCTCTAAGGATAACACCAACAACATCATCAAATTTTAGAGTGTTTGAACCAGAGATAGAGTTACTTACAACCATGACCAAGCCATTCCATATTTTTGGAAATGATCACAAGATTAGAAGAGACCTGAACTCATCATAAAAGTACACTTTTATAGAACTTAGTTGATTAGTAACCGTATTAAATTCATTTAGATGATCTGCAATAGACCCACCTTCTGAAATATTCATATTAAATAATATCTTCATTAGAAATACCTTATTGGACGCCAAGGGTTTTTCATACAGTTTAGCCAATGCATCCATCAGCTCCCTCATTGTCTTTTCTTTCAAAATATTGAAATCCACCAATGTTGCCAGGCTTTCTCGTATCGTTCCTAGTTCCTTTTTGTCAACAACCTCCCATTCTTCATCCTTCATGGTCATCAAATTCTTTTCTATTCCACCCAATGGTAGGAATAGATCCTTATGATATAAATAATCTTCCATCTACATCTTCCATAATTGGTAGTTTTGGCCATTAAATTTAGCGACCCTAAACTTTCAATCTTCCACCATTTCTCCCACTCGAACCAGGAACCCTCTATTCCTACAAGTTAAATTTCACTCTGATACCAGTTTTTAGAAAAGATAGTATCACAGACAAATAAAATAAAACAAATGCATAAATAAAACACAAAATATACACAATACAATAGAGACCCATGTACATGTGGTTCACCCAATGTGGGTTACGTCCACCAGAGAAATTTCTAGGTCCTTCCTTTATTATTATCTAGCAAATGAAGGGATACAACCTAAAACACACTCATTGTAACTTCCTCTTCTTTCTCTCATAGTATCCTCACTAAGAATAAATATTCACAATGAAACACAGACGCAATACATTTCCCTTATAAAAGAGGGTTGTCTTTTAGGGAAAAAAACCCTAACATAACTTCTATCGTCAAATATGTGACCTTATAATGAATGGTCCATATTTGCTATGAAATTGTAATATACATTTACAATGAAATCCTCGTACCACACAAGAGGGGAAATCTCCCTTGCACTCCCCTGCGTGGAGAAGTGTACGTTTTTCTGGGGTGTAAAGTCTTCATGGGGTATAAACACGGCTGAAAACAAAGGCCTCTGAGTTAGGAATAAAATCAGGCTCTACAACCAACATAGCCTATATCATGAAGTAATTTTCACCTTTTAATTCATTTTTTCTTGTCGGTCTGACTAGATCAGTATATACAATGTCTAGTGGCTTTTTTGTGGAGTATTCCTTTGTCTTGAACTTTGTGTTGGTATATTTTCCTTGTAGACAATGCTTACATAAAATGTTTGTTAGATTTGATATCTTAGGAATTTCTCTCACTACTTCCCTTTTGCCGACCTTGATAAGATTATCAAAATTTATGTGACTCATTCTTATGTGCCAGATCCCAATATCATCTTCCTTGCTTAAGAAACACTTTTGTTTTCCAATTTTGTTTAGTACATATATGTTGCTTGGAGTTCTTATAGTTTTAGCCACCAGTTTTTCTCGCCCTAATTTTATTTTTTCTCATTTCTGAGAATCAAACAAAATTCTATATCCTTGATCAGACATTTGACTTACAGTTAGTATATTGTGTTTCATTTATTCGACAAGTCAAACATTTTCTGCTTTGACATCCTTTCTTCCAAGCTTAACTATCCCTTTTCCTATAATATGGTTGAGTTGTCATTCCCAAATGAAACCAATACATCTCTTTCTTTCTTCAATGTTAGAAGCCTGTCCACATCACATGTCATCCACTACCAACATACCATCTAGGTTTCTTGTGTTTAGCTTGTAGAGGAAGTGTGCATTATTTAGAGTTGAATTCATCCTTCTTCCTTATCCATATCCTTTGTGGTTCTTGTATCTAAATGTTGATATTCTATTGTGATTCTCTGGGAGGAATAATCAATCTACAATATTTTTCCATATGTCCAAAGTTGTTACACTTGTATCATTCTACTTCAATTCTCAAGGATTCAAATATGTTGTAGATTCTACTCTATGCTTCATGAAATATTCTTAAATAACCATTTTTTGTGTAGAATTCATAGTTATTCTTGTTCTTGGTATTGTCTCTACAATTCACATCTTTATGTTGAAAATCATTACATGAACAACATAAACAAAGAAAAATAGTTTGGTATCTCGGGGTAGTAGATATTCTAAATGGTGCTACTCTTAAGAAGCCTTCTTCTTCTTGGGGTCTCACCATTGTTGGTTTCTTTTGATTATGAAATATGGACCTTCTTGGTGGTGCAGTGCATATGTAATCCTTTTCTTGGTTTCTCATGCCTTCTTCCTTCTTGGAAGAGACTCTAATTATTTCTGCATAGTTTCTCTATTTTGTTGTCTTGGAGATTGAGCCATACTCTGTCTAGTTATATGCTCATCCATATTTTTCATGGTATGGCCTTTTAATGCTAATGATATCATCCAATACTTTGGTGTTGTTCTGCTACATATCCTTCTTATGAAGATCTTTCCTTAGAGTGACTATTTATTCTTCCAAGACTTCGATCATCCTATCATTTTCATCTAATTGAAATCTTAATGCCTCTTTGATTCTTTTGTCTTCTTCTACTTGTATTTTTAACTTCATGATAATCTGCTCAACTTCGTGTAAATTGGAGTTGTAAGATCCCTCTTTTTCTTTTAGTTCTTCCTTGAGTGACTTGATTTTATTTCTTTCAATCCTTATCTCTTATAGATCTCTTCTCTAAGATAGACTTCTCCTTCTTCTTAAGAATCTTCTTTGGAATATTCTACTTCCATTAAGACTATTGTTTATGTATCATTGTCACAGTCTTCTTCCTCATATGATGATGAGCTATCTTCCTTGGTGGAAAGACTTTTCTAGAAAAATTTCTTCTTGTTTCTTTTATTCTTTTGATATTTATTTTTATTTTTATGATATTCTTCTTCTTCACTTTTCTTATTCTTATGAGGAAAAAACCAAAACCACCATTATTAAAACATTTCAATGGAAGCATACCTTTATATTTTCTAGTTCCTCTTTTCAATTTTCTGACGAAGTTTTTCATTTCTTCATTGTGTTCTATATCATTGTTGCAGCTACAATATGACTTTGACTTTTTCTTCCTCTTTTTATTTTTCTTCTTAGATGCTTTGAATGTTACTTCCTTTGTAACTAGGTTCTCCTATTCTGTTCTCATATCATAGATGGTGAGTATCCCATGTAGCTCATCCATTCTCAAGTTGTCTAGATTTGTTCTTTCTTCTATACCTAAAATCTTTGGGTCATATCTCATAGGTAGAGACCTCGACACTTTTTGAATAATCAGTGGTTCCTTAATTTTATCTCCCAAACCTTTAATGGTATTGACTGTCTCATCAACTCATAGAAAGTAAGAGGATATGTTTTCATATTGCTTCATCTTCAATTATTCAAACTTGACTATGAAGGTTTGAAGTTTATCTCCCTTAAAACAAGTGTGTACTTCATAGATATTCTTTGGTTTGTCTAATATTTATTTTGTAGAATCATAGTGTACAAATTTGGTTTATATTGATTCATTCAAACCATTCAGGATAGAATTCTTTTCTCTAGCATAATTATATTCAAGTTTCTTTCCATCCTTATTTGTCAGGGGAGTGTATGGTACTTTGTATCTATCTATGAATTCTCACCAAACATCAAATTCCTATGCCTGGACATATATTTTCATCTATCTATTAAAAAATTCATAGTTATAACCGTCAAATTGTGGAAACTCAATATTAGCATAGTCAATAATCTCCTTCCAATGGTTAGACTGCATTGTAAAGGACCTTCTCTGATAAAAATTGTTGAAATATTGAGAGGTGGGGTGAATCTATATTATTACTTTTAATCCTTTTTAACCATAATGTGTATTGTTTAGTTTATGAGCATATTACCAATAACATTCAATATGACCATTATACATAAGAATCGAACAATAAGAAACCACACATAAACGCAGTACAATATTTTTTGTGGAAACCCAATAAGGGAGAAAACCACATAATTGTTTTCTTATATTGTAAAAATAAGTACATTAATAGGAAGCATCAACTTCATTGTTTTCTAGCTGCAAATGGAAGGAGGATACAACCCCCTGATTTATCAGTCTCCAACCAGAAAGAAGCTACAACTCCCTGATTTTTTGGCTCCAACTAGAAGGAGGATACAACACCTTATGTTCTCTAGATATAACCGAAATGTGGCTACAACCACCTATCCTTTCCCCATCCAACCACCCTAAAACATAAGTACCACATAACTGATACTGCCACTTTCACTCTATCACTATCAGTTTATCCATGTAAGACCCTTCACTATAAAACCTATACCAACAACCAATCACAAAAATACGCTCAACCAATCAGATTTTATGACATATATATCATACCCACTATCACAAGTGTATAAATCAAAACCATGTACAACTTTGTCTCTCTAATCATGTTCCATACATATACAAACAATCATAAACCAAGTGTACTGAACCCTCACATCAACCAAGCATCAAACCCTCACTGTTATGCAGCCTAAATATGTACCAATAACTTTAGCAACACTCTACCAAAATCCCTCAAACATGTACCAAGGGATACAAGATATACCTAAAAAAAATGCCCAATAATGTATGCCACCTACAAAAAAGAAATATACTAGCATTGTACCTCTATATATCAATCTCATGCAATATGTACCATACAACCAGTAGTCCCTCCACGGAAAATACTCAATATATCATAACCATATCTCACACAATAACCACTATCCAACTACAAACAAGCATGTAACATACATTTTTGATCATGTAGAAAACTCTACTGTAATTGAACACTGTCAACTTCTTGTAGCCTCTCCTCAACTTCTGCAACCAGATTCACTGCTCAAACTTCAGATATGTTAGTGCCTCATGTGATGAAATGGTTTGTATAGTAGAGCCTCACATGACAAGATATAGGCAACTCGTGGGGATGCCTCGTGGGATGTTTACTATTTATCCTATGTGGATGACCCTAATAAGGGTTTTTCATGACTTTACTTCTCTCTTCTGCAACTGCGAAACTTTTTCGTCACTCTTTCTTTGCTACCTCAAACTTGCACAAATTTAGATGTATCAATGAGTACCTGCAATAAACATTTCACAATATAGATATTCAATGTTCTCAATTAGGTGTTAATGGAAGTGTCTTTCTCTCTTATTTATACTCTCCAAGTGCCTTCCTATATGGGTCATCTTCAAACTTTTTTACCCAACTTCCCACTTTTCTGGATTAACCCACTTTCTTGTTGCAACTACTTTATCCATAGTTATTAAACTCGTAACCTCTTGTTGTAACTAATTTATTTTTAATTATTTTATCATTGGAACAACTTTACCCATGATTAAGTCCTAATTATAACCACTTTGACTAGTAAACTTCTTGAAGACTTTCTAGGATCTTTTAGAATAATCAACTTCTTTGTTGACCTTCTAGGGGCTTCTAGAATATTCATGAGGGTCCTCCAACTTCACTAAGCCATATCTCCTCAACAATGAGGAACTAAATGATGTACCACATATCACTGGGAATGAAAAAACATGTGTTATCCATCTACGATAGTATTACCTAAAAATTAACTAACCCTTATGTCTTTATTCATCATACAAACTCGGGTTCCTTAACTCTACATATGGGTCTAAAGAATTTTCTACCGGAATTTCTTCAAGGGTTGACATAAATGACAATCAACCCAATCTATCAACACTTTCTGTTCAAATTGTTTTTCCATGAGCCTTTATTTGTGCTTGTAATTTGAGTCATTTTATTTGTACTTGTTCTTGAAGATCCACTTGATGAGAGGGTCCACAAACTTCCATGTCACATTCTTGATGACATGATCATACTCCTTTTTCATGGGTTCTTTCCACTCATCATGAGAAGTGGCTTATTCAAAGTTAGTATATAAATTCAAATCACAATCATATGAAACATCCATATCATATACATCACCTGAATATCACCTCCATATTATCTTTTTCACCTCACCGAGATGAACAATTTCAAATGTCTTTATAAGTCAGTTTGGTGGAACTTTTTTGGATGGTCCAAGTTACTCAACTAGTTGATATGGTGTTGAATTCGCATCAAGGTTCAGCCTTTCAATCCTCTCAATCACATCACCCAAATTGACTTCATTTTCTTATGAAGTGGTTGGAACTTCTTCATGAGGGGGATATGGTGATTCAAACAAAGATTCCATAGATTCATCCAAGATAGTGATACCCCCATAAATATTTCGAATCTCTTCGTCAAACTTATGAGATGTCTTTACATAGGAGAATTCATCCAAATGATCAAGCAATCAATTAACAATAATGTCATTCTTCGAGGATTCAAGAAAATTTACATCTATGGAAAGAATTAATTTCTTGTTTACCTCATTGTAAATATGATATGCCTTGGTGGTGTTTGCATACCC
Source organism: Picea mariana (assembly GCA_032191745.1). Taxonomy (NCBI): domain Eukaryota; kingdom Viridiplantae; phylum Streptophyta; class Pinopsida; order Pinales; family Pinaceae; genus Picea; species Picea mariana. The sequence goes on from JASDQU010103028.1 coordinate 56,325, forward strand.
TAAGAATATGGGCTCACGACTCCTTTCATAGATATTGCTTATTTTCTCCTTATTAATTAAGGCATAAAAGATGGACCCTAAGATGCATCATTTAAGGAATGAAAACATACAACATTTTAATAAGGATTCTTGTTCTCAAAATCATGATATGGACACCTATTTTTCACATAAAATGCATATAGAATTGCATGAAGACAAAACATAAATTCAATTTTTTTGAAAAACATCATGGAACGAATGATATTTAAGAGAGTCAATTCCATTCTTTCAATTACACCATTCTATTGAGGTTTGTATGGAACAATGGTTTGATATTGAATTGCATGTTGGAGAATATAGTTTTTAAATTCATTTATATGTATATTATGTTCCATTATCAGTATGAAGAGATCTGATACGAGACCAAGCTTCATTTTAGATCCATACATGAACATTTTTAAAAGTTTCAAAAGCATGTGATTTATATTTTAACTAATTACACCCAACACATCCTTGTGTAATCATTAAAAAAATTCATGATGTATCTACTGCAATTAGTATATAGAATAGGCATGGATCCACACAAATTAGAATATATAAACCTAATTTTTGTACATTCTCTGGAAGTAGAATCATGAAATGTTTGTTTCCTATGTTTTCCAATGATACAAGAATCTCATTTCTTCAAATTCCTTCGAATAATGGGTAAACCAGAAATACCATTCTTGTAATTAATGTGTCCAAATATAGCAAATAATAAGAGAATAGATGGCAATGTACCTTCAATCTGGTGAGATATGTAAGCATGATTATGTGCATGAGAATATGTACCTTTCAACATCAGTAATATTCCATCCTCCTCTCCTGTCATAACAACCATGTTGTCGAAAGTCTTCCTTATTTCAACTTTTACACCAAATATATGAATAAAATGGTGTTTCGATCATATGTGCACAAGACACATAAATTTAATTTATGACCCAAGAAGATATAGTGCATCATGCAAAATAAAATATAGGGTTCCAAGCAATATAAGCCTGGTGATGCCACTTCTTGAAGGTTTGAGATTTGATTTATCTGAAAAATAGATTATATCGTATACATTGTCATTGAAATATTCAAACAAGTCTCTCTAGAATTTCATGTGGCATGTTGCACTTGTGTCAATTAACCATGAATATCTCCAAGAAGAAAACTAATTGCTAAACAAATCTTCAGTTACTCTCATATTTCAATGAGAAACAATATAATGAGAGGATTCAAGTTCTTTACCTTTTCCCAGGTCTAATGCTTTAGCTTTCTCTTCTCTTTGATATTACTTTTATTTGATCTTCTCCTAGGGGATTATGCATATCTTTACTTCATGTGACCCATTCCTTTTGTAGTGGACATACTGAAGATTATATCTCTCACCTTCATTGTCCCTACCCCCTTGTATCTAAAACTATTTCTTCCACATCCTATTTTACTACCTTCACCTCTAGAAGAATCATGTTATTTATTATTCCCTTTATGAAATATCCACACAGTCTCTCAAGTGGGATCAACTAATTTATTTCCAAATGATTTCTCATGTTTTGCAACTTTCTCCACCAAAGTGTCAAATGTGATGGACTTGATTTGGCCACTAGCTTGCAAGGATTCAAGGTAGTGAGAATATAGAGGGTAAATGGCCCCAATGAAGGATGTGTGAGGAATTTATATATTCACTCCGTTAACATCAATTTCATGAATAATGGATTTGATATCATAAAATAAATCCATCATATCATCATTCTTCAACTCTAGGTTGAAGAGCTTAACCAACAATTGTATGAGTTCTAATTCCTAGTGTGAGTAAAAAAAAATACTTCAATTTATTTAAAGCACCATAGGATTCTTTAATGGAAATGATATGGAAGCTCACTTATTCATTGATCATCACAAAATTCCTAACATATTATTTCTTATCGTTTTTATTCCATATGGAAAGATCCTTATCTGCTATAGGTATGGTTGGTCTCCTGTGATTTTCCCCTTCACAAATTCCATCCCTTCACAAATTCCGTCCCACGAGTCTGTAAAAAATAGAGTGTGTTTGATGTTCTAGACTATTCAAGGTATTTTGTTTTACATCTAGCACCATGCCAACAATGGAGATGAGATAATGCATCTTCCAATAGAGTTTCTTCTTTGAGATATCAACAGACTAGAAAGAGACCAAAGACAATAGGAGGGGAAAGTATCTGATGGTTGATTGAGTCCATGATATCTTAATTACATTGTGGCTATGTTTATATCTATCGATATGGTGAATGTTTGTGTCCCATGAACGTATTATTTGTCTGCTTTCTTTCCTTGTGACATGAAATTTGAAATCTTATACACACCATTTTGTAGTGTTTCAAGGTCCGTACACATATCATTACATATCTCCATGGGGAAAGGTTCTACATGAAAAAAATACTACATGATGAAGTATTCTTTGGTTGCTAAAGAAGGAATAGGACTTAGGAAAATATGGGAAGAGAGGGAGAACCTTCACGAGTCACTAGCAAGAATGAGTATATCCGGTTTCACATGATATCGCCAAAATAAACACTTCAAGTTGCAGGGATATCACAATAATGCATATGTTTTATTTCAAGGATATCACGATAAATATATTTCTTTCTTTCTTGATATATGTCATATAAAATACATAATGAAAGTGCCATTACCAAGGTAGTTTGAACCAACAGTTGTATAAAACTCTTTCCAGATTTATTTAGAGTTGAAGCATAGGATCCCATTTTCCGTGAACTAGACATATGGAAGTTGATTCAATGCCAAACCTAGAACTCATCTCTCACAAAAGAAAAATCCTAAGAATAAGTTCGAGCATGCGACCTCTGGCTTCGAGAAATAGATTTGATTAATCACACACACTGAGATTTTCATAGAATTTAACTATGTCGATCTTTATCCTTCGTATCAATATTTATTTCATAGGCCATCACTAAGTGAAAACATAGACGAAGAGGTTTATAAAGTCATAGATAGAGAAGAAAAAACATGTAGGGAAAACTAAAATTGAACAAGAGACTAACTACACTTAACTAGTTAAAATGGAAGACATGTGTATAGATAGGTGGATAGATGTAGATTATCTCTAACACTCTCATTTACTCTCAATTGTTATATTCATCATCACTTAATGCCTAACTGTTGAGTTTGAAATTCAAAAACAATTTATCCTAATGGTTTTGTAAATATGTCTGCTATGTGATCTCTCGATCCACAAAATTGAAGAGAAATATCTCCATTATTGACAAGATCTGGAATGAAGTGAAATCAAGTGTCAATCTGCTTGCTTTTATTGTGAAATACATGATTCTTTGACAATGCAATGGTTGAGTTGTTGTCATAGAAAATAGGAGTTGGATCATTTTCCATATGTGCTCGGTAATTCATGTGAGTCTTCTCATTCATACAACTTGACATGATGATGAAATTGCATCAACATACTGTACCTGTACTAAAGGTATTGCAACTATGGGTTGTTTCTTTGATTCCCATGAAATCATATTGGTACCCAAATGAATATCATAACCAAATGTGATTTTCCTATCATCTATGTTTCCCATAATATCATTGTTTGTGTACCCTACAAGTGAGTAATCTTCAGAAGTTGTGTACCACAAACCATATTTAAGTGTCACTATAATATACCTTAATATTATTTTTCCAACTTTCTAGTGAGAATCCTTGGGGAATTCCATAAACCTAGAAACAAAGCTTACTGCAAAAATTATATCATGTCTAGTTGTAAGGTAAACGAGACTACCTACTAGCCTCTTATATAAATTTGAATTAATTTTTGAGCCTTCACTTTGATTAGTCAATTTTGTTCCTAGTCAAATAGGAGTTTTTGTTGCCTTACATTTATCTGTTCTAAATATTTTCAGAATATATATAGCATACTTTTGCTGACGGACAAAAGTAGCATTGGCAGATTGCCAAACTTCAATTCCAAAAAAATATTTCATGAGTCTGAGATCAGTCATCTCAAAAAGAAAATTCATTGTAGCTTTGAATTGTTCTAACATCATATTACCTGTATAAATGATATCATCAACATAGAGGCAAATAATAAGAAATTTACCTTCATGAGAGTGTTGGCTCATTACTTCTCCTCTTGAATCCATTGTTTCTCACTTAAGGGTTAATTCAATTGTACCAAGATATTGAAGCTTGCTTCAAGCCATACAAGGATTTTTTCAGCTTATACACTTTATCGTCTTATCCTTTGACCTAAAATCCAGGTGGATAATACACATATACTTCTTCTTACAAAATGCCATTAAAAAATTATGACTTTACATCCAAATTGAACACTTTCCATTTGTTATGATATGCAGCGGCTAAGATGGTCCTTATTGGATATAACCTTTCTACAGGAGCAAAGCTTTTTCCATAATCTATGGCAGGTTGTTGAGAGAAACCTTTGGCAACCACCCTTGCCTTCTGCTTCTCAATATTTCCATTTTAATTTAGCTTTGTTTTGTAAACCCACTTAACTCCTATGTTGGATTTGTATGCTCACATAAGGTGTTGTTTCTTTATATGGCTCCAATTTCCTCATTCATGGCTTCTACCCAATGTTCTTCTTTCACTTCTTCTTCGAGGAAGGTTTGCTAAGAGGATAGAAAGGGTACAAATGACCTTGATGTTCACAAATTTCCTTATGCTTCTTATTCATTGAATTTCTATTGAGGAGGTTGATTCACTACTGGAAGAATAACCATTTCTAGAATTTTCTTGTTGTCTTTGTACTTGTAATCTTGGCAATCTTGATGGATGTGTTATCTATTTTGAACTTTAAATTCTCTCATCAATCCGCTGCAATGGATTTTAACTATCCACTATCTCATTTGTTTGCTCACTTTGTGAATTGTTCTCTAATAACTTGGCATATTTACTTAACATAAATTTATTGGTCATTGGATTATAAATTCTATAGAATTTTGATTGTTCACTATATCCTATGAAGATGCATTTTTCACTTCTGTTATCAAGCTTCTTTCTCAATTCTTCAGGGATATGTGCAAAAGAAATAAAAAAAAAAAGTATGAAGTTAGACACATTTAGCTTAGTGCCACTCCATGCCTCTCAAGGTACTTTATCCTTGACACTTGTTGTTGGAGATATGTTCAGAATGTAAATTGAACAAGCAACAACTTCATCCCAATAATAATTGGACACATTCTTTTCCTTCAACATACTTGTAGCCATGTTCATGATGGCCTGGTTTTTCCTTTGATCCAATGCATTATGCTATGGAGTATATATGTTTGTAGTTCGCATTATGATGCCTTGTCGTCTACAAAAATCTATAAAGTCTTTTGAGTTGTATTCTCCTCCTCCATCTGACCTATGCACTTTCACATACTTTCCACTCTATTTTTCTTCTTCAGCTTTGAATTCTTTAATTTTTAAAAACATTTCATGCTTATTTTTAAGAAAATAAATCCATATTTTCCTCCTAAAATTATAAATAAATGTCAGAAAATAAAAACTACCACTAATGGATTGGGTTTGCATTGCTCCATAGATGTATGTGTGAACTAGTTCCAAATTTTCTTCTTCTCTATGGGAGGATGTTGGAAACTTGTCTCTCTTATGCTTTCCCAGTATACAACTTTCAAAAGGAATTTCTTGTTTATTCAAAATAGGTAGACCTTTGACCATTGAATATTTTTGAAGAAGACTATGAATTTTAAAAGTAAGGTGACCAAACCTAGCATGCCATAAGAGAGTATTATCTATGTTTGTGATAATTTTGGCATGTGACTGGATAAATTAACACTCCACAAATTTAATGGAAACATCCCATTCTTAGTCATTTGGATTTTTGCAATGAGTTTCCTATCGGGTGACTTATCCAAAATTAAGCAAGTTGAGCCTTAGAATAAGACATTATAGCCCTGGTCCATTAATTGTACTACAATTATCAAATTGTGTTTTGGGTTTGGTACATAGTAGATATAATGCATGTCTTTCTTCAGATCTAGCTTAGTTAGAATAAATACAATACCTTTTCCTAGGGATTGGGTTTGAGAATCATCACCAAGAGTAATATTAGATTTAATAGAAGTATCCATGAAAGAAATAAAATATGTGTTACCTATCATGTCATTGTTGCAGTAGTTGTCCTTGGAGTGAGCTTCTCAGATGTATGGCTTGAAATAAATATTGCTTCATATGATTCTTCTTCATTTTTGGAGCCATTTTCTCTATCCATTTTCTCCCTCTTACTCTTTTATTATATGAGTGTTTATACTATTGTTTATGTTCATTTATCTGTCTTTCTTCTGCATTGTGATTCCCTCTGCCTATTACTCTTTGATTTTCCCCTTTGTTTCATCTTCCTTTGCTTCTTACTCTTTGATTTCTCCCTCTGTTTCCTCTGCCTCTGCCTCTATTAAAGTATTTTTGAGTCTTGAACGCATGTTCCATAGAGCCTTCTTCTAAGTTGATTCTAGTTTCATGTGATAGGAGTGATCCCATCATTCACTCCCATCATTTCTTCTATAGAGAAAATAGACAAATCTTTAGATTCTAATATGGTTGTTACAATGAGTTTAATTTTTTGGGAAAAGCTTCTAAGGATTTTCACAACAATCTTCTGATATTCAATATATTCACTAGTCACCATGATTTGGTTTACAATACCCATTACTGTGGTCATGAACTGGTCAACATTATTTGCCTCGGTCATCTTCATAGTTTAAAACTGCATTCTCAAATTATGAAGCTTGACTATCTTCACCTTGTCATTTACCTCGTAGGCAGATTTGAGAATGTCACAGACTTGTTTTGTTTTGGCTGCACCAATTGTTTTTGAAAAAATTGAGTCATCCACTGAATTTTGAATCCAGTATTTGGATTTTGGATTTCTGAATCCAATATTTGGATTTTTTCTCTTTCTTCCTATATTATGCAACAAAATTTTTCTAAGGATTTGTCATTGTTGTCATTGCAACCGTGAAGTCATTCTCCACAGGTTCTCAACATTATTGTTCTGGTAGGACACATTTGATTCTCAAGGACCATAACTCATAGTTATTTCCAACATGAACCTTCCCTCGGGTTTGCCCTAAATTGCTAGAGGCAACCAGTTTTTTAAAAAAATTCTCAGAACTGTAATTTTAATGAAAATACTTTTTGAAAAGAATTCTCAGAACTGTAATTTTAATGAAAATACTTCAATCTTGTAGTTCATGTTCTTAGAATCACTTAAGAAAAATATCACCACTAATATATAAAATAAAAATATCCATTTATTCCCCGCCAAAATCAAGCCACTCCATTTGAATCACACAATGATAAACTCACACATCCATTCAGATCTTTGCTTAAATTTTAAAAAGTGTGGAATAATTGCTTCAAAATCGCAGGTTTTAATTTTGCGATACCTTGAACTAATGTGAGGTCAGTGTCGATAAAGGTGAAGGATAATTCGATCCCTAAACCAATGATACCCTTGTTTGCTTACAGAGGCAGATCGATCCTTTCTTATGAAGTCAAAAGGCATTCACAGTACCATTCTACAACAGAGATTCTTCACGCTAGAAGGAAGGAACTGTCCACCAGGAGTCCGTGCACACAACTTTTCTCTACGAACTGTGGTCGACTGTATGAAGATCGTTCTCCGATCTGTGTTTGAGTCAGAGAGAGATATACTCTCGGCTCACACATTCATAGAGATGAATTGTGTCACCAATGTGGTGATTTTATCTATGTTGGGATGTCAATGGTATGCATCAATTCTTTCTCACATACACCTCCAATAGAGCCATGATCCAGCAGACTTAACAACCATGCAATAGACTCTGTTCGATTGTAGTTAATGATACGCACTCAAAACAACCGTAACGACAAACTATCACGCGTAAAAATTATGTTGCCACTTATTTTAGGGGCGTGTATTTTTTAAAAATACCGGGGGGAGAAACTGGTTTTAAAGAAGCATTATCACTTTATAAAACCACGGTTTTCATTTTAAGGGTGATCTGTCGATTTTTGAAAATCGGAGAGGGGGAGGAGCGAAATGCAATTAAAATATGAAACTTGGCCTCTTTCTCCACCGTCAATATTTCCCTTGATCAAACGTGCCAATTTCTCTCTCCCTCTCATGATTAGATCATGATCTCCTCCGATCGAACTGGTTCTTCTCTTCACTCTGTGAAGCTGCCCTAATACCATGATAATTTAATTACAGAGTAGAACATATATGCAGGAGAAACTCTATGGGGTTTCAATACTCGTGATAAATTACAGAGTAGAACATATATGCAGGAGAAACTCTATGGGGTTTCAATACTCCTCTACATATTAAATATATTACAATAATAAATGAGGAGCCAATGGATCTCTACCTAACCCTGCAGTAAACTAAAATTGAATAAGATACTAGCTACACTTAACTAGTTGAAATGACAGACAGGTGTACATATAGGTGGACAGATGTATATTATCTCTATTAGAGGTGTCGTGGGATGAGATGAAGGTTTTTCAAAATCCGAAACTGGCGTGGAAACAATGTGGAGGAAAACAGATCTCATAGATGTAGAAGGAAGACAAACCAGAGAGACAAAGGTGTTTCTGCAGGAGGCAGAGGCAGAGAATAAACAAAGAGAAATATGAGAGACAAACGTGTTTCTATACAAAGTATAGAATCATGGAGTAAAACCTATTGACACAATAGGTATTGGCAAAGAGAATGAGTAACTCCATGGATGATTATTTCATTAATGTGAGCTATATATAAAGACATTGGGGAGACAAGTCTTGGTTTCATCTTCTAAGACCTTCAATGATTCTTGACATTCACCTATGACTCTTCATATTCATAATTTAATAATTACAACACTACTTAAAAAATACCATAATTTATAGGATTAGGTATCCAACATAGGAGCTTGTTGAATATTCTCGAGAAAAAAATCCTTTAACAAGTACTTGAACTAACATGTAGGAACTTTGTAGGGGTCTTTGGCCTCCAAGTGGGATACAAGCACCATAAGTAATTTTTGTTCACTAGAAATGTGGGTCGAGGCATAAACATGGTCAGAGGGGACACACTAGTATTAATTCCTAATGAACCTTCTCAATATAAAGCACCATGAGCAACACCTAGAAAGCACGACATGGGCCCTCTCTAGGGAGTCCTTGACATCCAAGTTGAAGATGATTGTCATTATGAGGCTTTGGGCATCATGGATTGGTCTTGAGTATATGACCATATTCAAGGGATGGAAACAAGAGACTCTAGCCATAGAGCTTGATTATTAGGGTCAAGTGTTATGGGAAAGTAGTGAAACCTTCACATATGACCTATATTGGTTAATAATCACCTCCAAGGGTGTTATGGGAAACATCAATAGCTTAGTTGTACACCAATAATGTGTCTAGAGGTCTATTTAAGGTCACGAGAAGAGAATAATGGGCCTTGTTCCCTAAATGACTTTTCTCGGTATCAATCACCATAAACAACACCTACTATCACAAATCTTCTACAAATATAGTACTAAATGCATCCTCAAATGGGCACACAAGACCCTTGTCTGGTATATTTGGCCTACTAAAGGGTTACATGCTCCAGGATTAAATGGATGAGAATGTGTCCTGGGCCCACACCATTAGTTATTCTTGAGGCCATCGTTGGGGTTCTTTAGCATCAAAGTCGAATACAAGTACCACGAGTAGGTTTTCTACATTGGAAATGGGATTCAAGGGAGGAAACAAGGAGCTTGAGCCCTAAATGAACCTTCTATGGCTCAAGTGCTACGGTTAGGGGAGGAAAACATTTGGGCCTTAATCCTGAAATGTTGCTTCTCAGTCTCAATCACTAGGAAAAACACCCACAACCACACCACAAAGCCTCTCTAGGGGGTATTCAACATCAAGTTTTGATATGAGTTCCATTAGGATATTTTGTGCATTGAGAATAGGTTGCACGGCCTTGAACATAGTCGAGAATCATAAACAAGATCCTCTACCCTAAACCTTTCTTCTCAAGCTCAAGTGCCATGGATAAGTCTTCGAACGACCACTTTAGACATATCTTGGTTATCAGTTGGACCCAATGATGTTGTGGGCACCATGAATAGGTTAGTTTTGCACTAAGAATGGGTCTAGACGTGTAACCAAGGTTGCAGAACAACAAGAATGACCTTGTTCCCTAAATGGCACATCTTTGTATCAATTGCCATAAAAAATACCTAAAATCCACAAAACATTGGATATGTTGATCATCTTCAACAACAAGTGGTTTTCCATGGGAGATTATGATGTTTTTAGAAACACTAATGGGTATTTACATCTTGACAATGGTTATGGAAATATAAGAAGGGCCTTGGGCATTTAACAAATCTTCTCAAGCTCAAGTGCGGTGAAAAATGTATTAAAAACAAAATAGGACATTTCTACGAGATATTTGACCTCTAAGTGGGATATGGTTTCCAATAAAGTGCTTTGGGAATTAATAATGCGTCTAGGGGCCTAGAAAATTGTCAAAAAAGTAAAACAAGGGTCTTTGTGTAGGAAAATGAACCTTTTAGGCCTCAAGTGTTGTGAACAAGGCATTCAACCACAACACATGCCCTCTTTATGAGACATTTGACCCCAAGTGATATTTTTGGTGTCATTAGGAAGTTTTGCACAAAGATGATGGGTTTAGGGGCCTTAGGTATGCTCAAGAGAGGGAAATAGGTCCTAACACTAAATATTTCCTTTATGAAACATACGTCCTAAAATAGGTAATAATTCTAAAAAAGAGGGAAGTTTTGAAAAGTTGAGAATTCATGTAATAAAAGTGCATGTGTGTTATTAACGTGTGCGTGTAAATTAAAAATACTATTTTCCTGTACATGTTGGATGAGTTGGCTACTTTGGTTTTAGCGTCGAATTAACAACACTAGTGGTTCATGTTGCATAGACAAAAACACATCCAGTTTTGGAACTCCCTATTCTTATCTCCAACTTCAACCATGTTCCAACTTCAACCATGTTTTAAATACAATCCATTTATTCATTGTTGATAAAACTGCACACACTTATTTATTTATATATATATATATATATATATATATATATATATATATAAGCAAATATTTTTCTTTTATTTATTGTCATATTTTATTTGTACATCAATCATAATTATATATTTATTGTCATATTTTATTTGTACATCAATTATAATTATAAAATACATAGTTATTCTATTTTCATAATAACATTTTATTTCCTAGCATATGGAAAACAAATTCTATGGTAAACATATATAAATGGAGACCAATATTACATCTACAAAATTGTTTTAAGAAATTCCATAATTTAGATACTAAACCAAAGTATGCATTGTATTTTAGAGAAAAAGTAACATTGAATATTTTGAAGATATATAAATTTTTCATAAATAAAAATTATGTATTTGGGAATCTAATCCAATTTTCTATTTTTATCATTTTGCACCATATTTTAACAAGTTGTGTATGTACCTTTAATAATTCATCCTAATCAACAAATTATTGTTTTTTCATATTTCCATTGCAAATAACATGTCATGAGAGAGAACAACTAGTTTTCACTAACCCAATAATAAAAGAGAAATAGAAATTTAGAAGCCAATGAAGTAAGCATATTGAAGTTCAAATTTCTATTTAGAAGCCAATGAAATAAGCATATTGAAGTTCAAATTCATTGTTTAAGACAATTACATGTACCAGGCCAAATTCAAATGAAGCATTCCAACACAAGTAAACAAGTGGCTTGTATATTTACCTAACCATTTAGGAAATATGTCTTTTTATTAATAGGTCGTCTTATAAATGATAATGAAAAAATTAAGCACATATTTATTAACACTGCAGAGATTCATGAATCTTTCAACATAAACATTTGTTATTAGATGTAAATGCAAGTTACAAAAACTTTAATACCAAAATTGCCGCATAATCGTCTTAAGAATCATACATGTATTGCTAACCTAAAATTTTCTGATAGAGAATTTGTAAATGATAAACACAAGTTAATTAATAAATCAAATATGATCCCAGAACTAATCTAAAACAAACATCATCATCTTAGATCCTATAGATTCAAAAACAAGGAAACATTTAAGGCCAATCATTTGCCACAATCAAACTCATCATTGTAATTCTTATATATACAATGATAAGATGGATGAACAATATAATATATGTGACAATACTCGTGAGATTATCGAAGCGTAAGTGTTAAGGTGAAGAGTGAGCCAAGTGATATAAAACATTTGTAAGTCGTAGATTGTCAAGGTTTTTCTATAATGAGCTTGATGTTGTGATATTTTTTTGTGTGAGAGTAAATACTATAAGTTTATGTAATTGCAGTTGTTTCCCTATTGACATTGTTATACCTTGTAACTAGTAACTAGATCGTGTACATGCTGCATTTTTTTTGTGAGGAGATGGATTTTCTGCATATTCTATCATTTAAAGTTATCACCATTAACATATGAGAAAATTGTTCACGTGGTTGTAACGATCTTATTAACATTTTTGTGTGTTATTCATTATAAACTATTACATACACTCCATAATCTGCAATTTAATTAACACTTTTGGGTGTTATTCATTATAAACTAATACATACATTGCATAATGCGCAATTTCTATACAAGAACTTGTTGTATTGTATGTGTTCGTTGACTAAGTTGGATAACTTTAATATATTTTTGTAATAATATTGATTTAATTATATTGTATGTGTTTACTGAATAAGTTGGAAAGCCTAAATATAACTTTGTATTAACATTTATTTAATTAATAACATAATCACAAATTATGTTGTTGATTTTGAAAAACAATTCATGTCAAATGTATTATAGAATTTGCATTAAATAGAACGTGCTCATACTTGATACAAATACTAATCTTATTATAATGATGGTTTTAATCATTAAATTAATTATTTTTCAAATCAATCAAAAACCATCTAAAATTATGTTAGTTTTGGTTGATTTGAAAAATAATTAATATAGTAATTAAAACCATCTAAAATTATTTATATTAACATTTATTTAATTAATAACATAATCACAAGTTATGTTGTTGATTTTGAAAAGCAATTCATGTCAAATGTATTGTAGAATTTGCATTAAATAGAACGTGATCATACTTGATACAAATACTAATCTTATCATAATGATGGTTTTAATCATTAAATTAATTATTTTTCAAATCAATCAAAAACCATCTAGGATTATGTTAGTTTTGGTTGATTTGAAAAATCATTAACATAGTAATTAAAACCATCTAAAATTATGCTAGTAGTGTTATGCTATGGTTAAAATTTATATCAAATATAAGCACCTGTTATTTACTGCAAAATCTACAGATTGGTCTTCCTTATGGTGTCATGGACCATATCATCAACCACATAATTTGTGGATGTGATATTTTAAATGTAATTGATATTATATATCAAAATCGAGTCGCACTGTTGTCTCAAGAGGACAATGTGAGCGGGACGATGGCTTTTGGTTAGGCATAAAGGATTTTCCTTTATCATTAAACCAAACAAAAATCGACATAAGAATGATACCCGGGGTTTTCCTTTACGTTAAAACCTAAAAAAAAACTCTAAACAACAATTACACAAAGCCGCAAGCAAATACAGACGTGGCATGTAATCAACACAATATAAAATATAGTTGCTCCCTCAATCCAATCCTCACAAATATCATACAGATTTTTCAAGCCAAAGTAGAGTTACGTGAGATGATAGACTTTTCTCAGTAGTCAGAGCTGAATTCCACGAGGAATCTGAAGTTCGTTAGATTAAAGGGCTAAACCATACCAGCGAAATCTAAGGGCGGTGGGGAGCGGATGGTTACCAGTACTGACTAGTAGAAAAATAGAAAAAAAAATCTTCTTTCGGCTTGTGGCCAACCAGAACCAGTGCCGCCAACAAGAATGAGACTTATAATTGACTTTGTAAGGTTCGGTTATTCACTTAATCCGAGGCCCTACTGGCGGAAACGTTAGGGCTTCTACTTTGACACACTAGTGACTTCTAAACCTGGCCGTTTTCACTTCTTGTAGCTACTGAAGTTGAAAGGATAAAAATGGACACTATGTGGCCGTCCGGAAAAATGGATGGAAATCAACTTGGAGTTTAGAATGCAATGCTAAAGCCATTAAGTGTAAGCTCGTTTCAATTTATGATGTAGATGCGAAAGTAATTTATGATGTAGATGCGAAAGTATATATTGTTCAGTTGCTCAACACTATCAAGTGACAGGAGTGTCATTATTCTTATGATTCGCATTTCAGTTCTTCCAATTTTCTGTAACACCTTTAAAGAGCCCGAATTTTCTCTAAATCGTTAAAAGAGCCAGAGACTGTATCCATCCAAAGAACATAGAAAGATGAAAAGATCAACGCAACACAAACAGAACGGACCAGTCATTCGAAAATTTTATTACACAATTTATCAACGTTATGATTTTAAAAACATGATCTACCACAAGTTCACTGCAGCTATTTTATGCGACGAGAAATGGAGTGGAAGTAACGAGCTCAAGAGAGAATGCAACAGCCAATACATTCGGGTAATAAAATCAAACTAATCAAACAATCTCTAATATCAATTTCCTCCACCAACATATTCTCCATATAAACTTCCTCCACCAACATATTCTCCACAGCCAGATCCAGCCTGTCCATAACCTCCACCACCTCCCAAGTTTGTGAAGGAATAGATGCGATGGATCAATAGTGGGAGTCTACTCTGCACAACTCAGTTTCAAATAGTGAGCACCAAACAGGGTACCGTACAGAGTTCTCAAGATCACTGCTCAATACACATAATGCTCAATGTGTTGTGATTTATGAATGCGGAATAACACAATATTATGCTTAGCACATAAATTTAGAAATAAGATAGAAACTTTGTCAATACACAAAACTTGATATTAATTAACTTAGGAGATAAGTGTGAATACAAAATACAATGACAGAGATGAGCTTCTGCTCTAATGA
>JASDQU010103028.1:72038-88704 GCA_032191745.1 Picea mariana
TTTGAGTAAATATGGGACTTTGCACTTAAAGACTGCCAGACTGACAAACTACTAACAAAATGACTAGACAAATAGGTAGAGAGATGATGATCTCACGGACTTATAATTTACAATTTCCAACCTTTGAACTGTATGCATTACGGTCGTAGTCGCGAGAGGCAGGGTTGTAACCTTCCGTCGAAACCGGAATCTGTATTGTATCTTGAATCGTAGCGCTTGTTGCTTTCTGAACGAACGCCATACCCTGATGAGAATTCATCGTCCCGTTCGTAACGAGAAGTAGACCCGTACACGGTACCCAACTCATCCCGGGAACCTGCGCTAAGGTAGGGCGTGGATTGTGAACCGTATCCATTCCCGAACCCGGCACCTCCGTTTTTCTGACCCTCGGCATTTTCAAAGCTAGGCACGGTGTTGGTCGAATCTTCTTTATGGCTAGCACCGGTACCTTCTTTCCAAACCTTTTGTGAACTGTATCCACTATAAAGGCCTGCAAAGTAGGCATTGTCGTGTTCCTCATATGCGGTGCTGCTGCCAGAACCGTAGCCAACTGAGCCAAAACTATTATTTACATCACTAACGCCATCAGCGCCGTAGTTACCTTTGTAACTCTTAACGCCACTCTCTCCACCTTTAGGGCTATTCTCATTGCCAGGAAATCTACTAAAATACATGCTCTCTCTCGCTTCCACTATACAGTGAAAATTGATTAAGAAACTCAATGTGAGAAGAGCCGACCATATAATACTTGAAGGAAGAGACGCCATTATTCTACAAGTAACTTGTTCAAAAGGGCTAAAAACCGCAGCTGCTACAACACACTACTGAACGGCTCAAACCGATATCAGGCTGTTAGCTTAGAGAATGAATTGAAGCTACAGCAGAAGTCGTTATTTATAGCATGCTGAAGGGGCAGAAGCAGAATAACACACACAGTAAATAACAAAACAAACACAAATTGTATTGTTCAATGACTTAATGCATATATATCTGCCTTGTATTTATAGCGGCCATGGAAGGCCCTGGAGTGTCTAAAGTTTTTGGAGCAGAAATATCTGGAAGCGTTGGTGGATGTTGGTGGAACTCTCTCGAAGTTTGGTGGTTGTTGGTAGGTAGAAATTAATACTTCCAACACTCCCCCTAATTTCTACCACTAATTACATCTTTATAATGCCCAATGCTTCTCTCAAACATTCAAATTGGTCTTGTGCCAAAGCCTTTGTAAATATCTCTGTAATTTGCTCCTTTGATCTGCAATGTCTCCTCCTTAATTAATACATCTCTTGGTTAGGTCTTTATTTGAGTCATGTCATCATCTTCAGTTTCTATCTTCATATGCTTGGGCTTCCTTCAATGTGCTCCCATTACAATGCTTAGGAACCATCACATCAAGTGGTTTCTTTTTGGTTGACCATGGACCTTGCATGATGGGGAATTTTATTTACACAACACACACTCATTTTTGTTTCTTCTTTGTACCTGCATAACATTGATTAATGCTCGAACTTTTGCACCTGCAAACAACTAATCATTGATGTCCATATAAAAAGAGATCCATCTACTGAGATACATGGGTACCACCTGTTGTACTCGCCAGTTCTCTAGGTATCCTTTTCAGGTACATGGTTCATCAATACATTAGACTCCTTTAGTTATAATTTGGTCCCAATCAACTCACATTCTGAGATTACTTAATCACATATTCCTCCTCTTAATTGAAGATCTAACTTTTTCGATCACCATCAAACTTAGATACGAGTACACCTGTCACCCTCGTACATACCTAGTGGTTAATTCCACAGCTTGATGCCACATCCACTCTTTATGCCTAAGAGGGATACACGCTACATGATCACTCTAATCCATGTAGGCCCGACTCAACAGGGCTTACTAAACACCTAGGGAATATAGCTTGCCTTGCCTATGGCTAAGCTTTACAACTTTGGACCAAAAACCTCCAGGGTGTCAGGTACTACTGATCATGCACCCCTTACATCACTTATCATTATAACATTTTATCACAAGTACAAGAAACATTATTAAATTCTCAAATTATAAGCGCATTACATATAAATCATTGAATATGCCTAATAAGCCCATTGCATACTATCACTATGCATATGCTAACACAGCAGATGCCAAATATTATCCATTTCTATCCGAAAAAGTGAGTGCACTGGCTTTGTATGCCTCTATAAAGAATGCAAACAATGCTACAAGAAGTCTGCCAACTCCAATTTGAAATCACATTTTGAAATCACACATGATTGATACTACCTTTAAAATTTCTTGTGTAAATACCCAGACTAACACTCCAATAAGACATTTTATTTTCTTCATCACAAGATAAGAGAAGAACATTACATGTTCCTCTATTCTTCAAGCAAAATTTCATTCTGAACATATCCTGAAATTATGGCAGTCAAGGACACCACATCCCGTCCTGAGATTTTGTCAAACAAATATCCAATTTTGATGATGTGGGCATGCAGATTTTTACCTTCCGGGAGAGCCTCCATCTTCGTGCATCCTTCTCTCTTCCTCCTCAACAATTTTAACAACCTTCGTCTCTAATTCTTGAAAGAAACGCTGCATCACTTTGCAAACTGGAGCCTCATCAGCATCTCCATTCTTCAGACTTTCCAATAATTCTTCAGATTTCTACGACTCTCCTCAACATCACACGGAAGAGGACAAAAGAAAAATAACACATAAAATCAATTTCTTCACTCTGGGGACAGTTCACAGTCTTCTTTGCCATCCACACCAACCACAAAGTCTCCCGGCAGATGCACCAGTGCTACGCAAATTCCACGTAGTCTCACACTGGATCTTTCTCTCCACGTTGCCTCGCTTACCATTGGTCTTCTCTAGCATAGAACCAGACTTCCACGCTACAAACTTTAATTTCCTTCTCGTGGTCGCTTCCTTCTCCAGAAACAAGGGTACAACCATGTGCCAAACCCTCAGAAACCCGATTCAACAGATCTTCACAGGGTCTCTTCCTTCATGTATCTCTGTTGCTGCTGCCATCTACCTCAGTATAGTGCGGTCGTCCTCCATGTACTTTGCGGACTACACGATTTTTCCCAACAACTGCTCTCAGGATCCTAGGCCCTCCTGTGAGGGAGTGAGACCCAGATCCAAGCTCTGATACCAAATGAAGGGGAAAAAGAAAAATAAATAACACACACAGTAAATAACAAAACAAACACAAATTGTATTCCTCAATGATTTAATGCATACACATCTCCCTTGTATTTATAGAGGCCATGGAAGACTCTGGAGTGTCTTGAGTTCTCGGAGCAGAAATATCTGGAAGCATCAGTGGAACTCTCTCGAAGTTTGGTGGTTGTTGGTTGGTAGAAATTAATACCTCCAACACATGCTCTGCTCTCTGTTTTATGCTGTTGTCTTTCTCGATACACGATTTGTACACCAGGGCCTGCTGTTAAAAAAAAATGTAGCCATTGTTTTTCCTTAGTATTCAATTTGGTTTATTGATATCTGAGATGTGTTTTTTTTTAAAGGATAAAATTGGTAGTTGTTATTCGTTCCTTTTAGTTTTTTTCTTTTCGATATATGAGTTGTGTTTTTAACGTGATACTTGGTAGCGTTCAACACAGATTCTACTCTCTTTTGTCTGCATATATGACCAGTAGTTCTAACTATAGATTCTATTATCTTTTGTCTTCAAGTATGACGAGTCATTCTATTAATTTTGTGTACAAAGATTTAGTGAAATAGATGCAATGGAAAAGAGATGAAAGGATCATCTTCACAGATGAAATTTTGTGTTCAAAGATTTAGTGAAATAGATGCAATGGAAAAGCGAATGAAAGGATCATCTTCGCAGATGAAAATAATGGGAAATTTAAATGCACATTGCAACTTTCAAGGAGAAACATATTCTGTCAACTACTTCGTTAAGAAAATGCTTGAAGTAAGAGACTTTTGAGCTGGTAGTTTTTCTCTCACATGAGAATTAATCAGAAAGTGAGATAGAACTCATGATTCAACTGTTTAATTAATCAAAAAAATTACATTTATAGCTTAATACTCAAGTCAACTGATTCCTATAATAGTGGATCTGACAACAATAGTAGAGGACATAGAGAGTCCAGGTTTATTAACTAATCCTATAATTAGCATTTCTCCATTAAGATCTAACACTTCCCCTTAATGGAGAAATGGATTTTCTACCATACCTAACTATTTCCTGCATTCTTCACAATTCATCTTTCCAAGAGGTTTGGTAAAGATGTCAGCCACATTATCAGTGGTATTACAATAGATCAAGTCAATTTCCTTTGACTGTATCTTTTCTCTTACAAAATGGTGTTGGATTTCAATATTATTTTTTCTAACATGATAAATTGGGTTGTGTGCCAATTTAATAGAACTTTGATTGTCACATATGAGAACAGTAGGCTTCATTTGTTTATTGCCAATATCTTCAAGAATTCTCCTTAACCAAACAACTTCACACGTAGAATTGCATAGAGATTTGTACTCAAATTCTGTTGACGACAAAGAAACAATTGGTTGTTTCTTACTGCTCCATGACACGACCCCTATACCTATGTTGAATGCATATCCTGAAGTTGATTTATTGTCATCATGATTTTCGGCCCAATCTGAATCAGAGTAGCCTGCCAACTCAACATCACAATTATCAGTATACATAAAACCAAAATTAATAGTTCCTTTCAGATATCGAAGGACTTTGTTTTCAGCTACCTAGTGGATTTCAAGTGGCTTAGCCATGAACTAACCAAGGATGTTGACTGAATATGCTATGTCTGGTCTGGTAGTAGTGAGATAGTTCAAACTTCCCACCAATTGGCGATACAGAGTACCATTTTCCTCTTTAGTTTCATCAACACTAGATAAATTTGCATTCTATTCTAAATGTGTTGACATTGCCTTGCATTCATTCATATTGAATCTTTCCAGTATTGCCCTTGTGTATTTACTTTGAGTGACCATTGTTTTACCATCTTCTCTCCATATTTCGAGACCTAAACAATAATGTATTTCACCAAGATCCTTCATTTCAAACATCTGTGATAATTGAGTTTAGATATCTTCAATCAAGTGAGAAGCATTGCCTGTTATAATCAAATCATCAACATATAAAGATACCAAAGCAACATTGCCATTTTCATCCTTTTTGACATACAAATTATGATCATTTTTGCTTTTCACAAAACCTTTCTGTGCAAAGAATGAATCAATCTTAGTATACCAAGACCTAGGTGTTTGTTTCAAACCATATAGATATTTCTTTAGTTTACACACAAGATCCTCTTGTCCTTTCTTTATAAATCCTTCAGACTAAACCAAATAAACTTCTTCTTTTAAATCAACATTCAAAAATGCAGATTTAACATCTAACTAATGTATTTTCCAATTGTGTTGTGTAGCTAATGCAATCATGACTCTAATTGTATTTAACTTAGCTACAGGTGCAAACATGTCCTCATAATCAATTCCTTCCTTTTGTAAATACCCTTTTGCAACTAATCTAGCCTTGTATTTTTCAACACTTCCATCTGCATTAAATTTGGTTTTATACAACCATTTACATCCTATGGGAACTTTATTTTCAGGAAGTTTTGTTAATTCCCATGTTTCATTCTTCATTATCAATTCATATTCTTCATTCATTGCATTTTTCCATTCCTTATGATCTTTAGCTTGTTCATAAGCAACAGGTTCTACAACATTCATTACTTGTGTCATCAATGCATAAACTTTATACCTAGAAGATACATGAATTGTTCGTGATGACTTCCTTTGAGTTCCACCACTTTCATTTCTTCTTCTCTGTGGTGTAAGATCCCTTCTGGGTGACTCAAGAGTGTTTGTAGTATCCATGTTGCTTCCACTTTGTTCTTGTACCTCTTCATGTTCTTGTACTTGTTCCTATTCATCATCTATCTCAACTTTTACATGAGCATCATTGTCATAAGGAGCATACCAAACATCATTTTTACTTATCTCATCATTAGTATTCTCATGAAAAATCACATCTCTTCTTGAAATCAACTTATGGGCTCTAAGATCAAACAACTTGTATGCCTTATGATCATCACAATAACAAATGAATATACACTTAATAGATTTTGCATCAAGTTTTCTTCTCTCATCTTTTGGAATATGAGCAAACGCCTTGGAACCAAATATTCTTAAATGACCAACTTCAGGTTTATATCCATAAAGGACTTCAAAATGCATTTTCAAATATAGAATCTTAGTTGGACTTTTATTTTTCAAATAAACAACAGTATTAATGGCTTCTGGCCAAAAACCATTAGAAATGTTTTTACCTTTCAACATGTTGCGAGCACATTCCACTAATGTCTTGTTCTTCTTTTCAGCTACACCATTTTGTTGTGGTGTATGAGACACAGTGAATTGTTGAATGATCCCATTGTTCTTGTAGTAGCTATCAAAATCTCCTGAGGTATATTCTCCACCTTGATTAGATCTTAGAATCTCGATGCATTTGTTTGTCTGCTTTTCCACCATAGTTTTAAACTCCTTAAAATATTCAAATATATCACTCTTTTTCCTTATAAAATAAGCCCAAGTAAATCTAGATCTGTCATCAACAAATATAAGAAAATACCTTGCACCTCCAAGTGACGTGGTTTGCATCGTACCATAGACATCAGTATGTATTAATTCAATTATATCTCTCTTTTTCTTGTCTTTATGCACTAGAAATTCTTCCCTATGTTGTTTACCTAGTGCACAAGCTTCACATTCTATATGCTCATTTTTCAAAACAGGAAGTCCTTCAACCATCA
This sequence comes from Picea mariana, assembly GCA_032191745.1. NCBI lineage: Eukaryota > Viridiplantae > Streptophyta > Pinopsida > Pinales > Pinaceae > Picea > Picea mariana. The sequence goes on from JASDQU010103028.1 coordinate 78,854, forward strand.
ATTTCTTCTGAAGTAGCATTAATTCATTTTGATTAAGATGTCCATATCTGCGATGCCATAGCTAAACTGTTGACATTATTGTAGATGTTAATGCTTGATGAGTGCTCCTTGTTAGATCAAGCTTATACAAACCTCCAATTTGTGTTCCTGTGACTATGACTTTATAATGATTCTGAATATCCTTCACAAAACATTTAGACTACATAAATTCTACATTCAAATTTTGATCAGTTATTGTGGAAACAAATATCAAGTTCTTTTTGATTCCTAGAACATACAACACATTTTGAATTTGTTTCATTTGCCCATTAGGTAAATTTACACATATTACTCCATATCCCCGAATCTTATGAGACCTGTTATCTCTTAAATATATATGTGTATCAGTGGTTCTCTCATGATATTCATTAAACCATTCTTTGTTACAAGATATATGAGTAGAGGCTCCTGAATCTATGAACCATGCACTTTCATCATCAGATTTTGTGGATAATGCAGCTTTAGAAATAACCAACTTTAAATTCCTAAAACCATCATTGATAGATGTGTCACTATTCACATAATTTCCATTATGTTTTATGAGCCTTTGTTTGGATTCATTAGCTTTCCTTTTATAACAATTTTTAGCATGATGACCAGGTTTCCCACAATAAAAACAATCATTATTTTTCTTATTATGTGCATTAAATTTTGATTAAGTCATACCTTTATTCCTTGGTTGAAACTTGCCTATTGTGTTTATGTCCCATGGATTCCCCTCTATGGTTGTTTCCCTTTGGCTACTAACGCCAATTCTGAAGTATGAGAGTCCATATCAAACACCTTCATTCTTTTTTCTTCTTGTGGAAGAATACCTGTCAATTCAGAAAACATAGGTGGTTGTACTCTATCTCCTAGACTTGAAATAAAGACATGATAATCTTTGATTAACCCTTTTAATGTAATAGTTACCATGTCAGAATTTGAAACTTTCTCGCCAATTGCACTTAACTGGTCACATAAATCTTTAATTCTGGAAACATAGGTGGTAATATTTTCATTTGCTTCCATTTTTATGGACAGTAACTTAGTCTTCAAAAAAAAAATTCTATTTGAGTTTGTAGTTTCATACAAACCTTTCAATATTTCCCAGGTCTCCTTGGATGTTTTACAATCTCTAATGTGTGGAATTATACTGTCCTTGACAGATATCCGCAACAACACTTTAGCCTTTGTTTCTTGTTTCTCCCAATCTGTACCAACAACACCTATCGGCTTGGCTTCATCTCCTTTTACAATAGCCCATACATTCCGTGCTTCAAAAATCGTCAATATCTTAAATTTCCAGTCAATGTAATTATCGCCATCCATCTTGGATGCTTCATTCCGATAATTTTATTGGAATGAAGTTGACAATTATGCAGAAAATCTTTGAACAGCTCAAAAAATTCTTCGAAATACCTTTTTAAACGACTTAATTCAAGTCAGGCAGAGACTTAATTACTTTCACCTCAGCGATTTAATTCAGACAGAAGGCAGCTTGGAATATGACCCAAAACCCTTCAGAACTTGGCTATTCCACCTTCAATTCACCAGACCAGACAACAATCAACAATAAAAAAATGACTCTCTTCTTCTTCATGCACGGAGCACACAGTACACTCCAGTAAATAGGAAGAGAAGGCGCAACAACTCAACTCATGTGCAACAACTTCAAATCGTCTCTTTTTTCTCTCAGAAAATGATCTCTCAACACTCAAATGATTCCTTCTACGACACACCCTTCACGATCTCCATGCAGGCACCTCGGCACACCCTTGATGATCTCCATGCAGGCAATGCTCTGTTCTCTCAAGTTGTGCAGGCTCGTACCTCAACAAACAACGAAATACTATCAGCCAGTGAATTGAATAAATAGGCAGTGAAATGTAGGCACAGTAGCACAGACAACACACCTCAACAATAATGAGAAAACTCCCTCACACTCACGGTAGTGGTGGCTCTCTCACCTAAGCTCTCATACCAAATCAGAAAGTGAGATAGAACTCACGATTCAATTGTTTCATTAATCAAACAAATTACATTTATAGATTGATACTCAAGCCAATTGATTTCTATAATAATGGATCTGATAACAACAATATAGGACACAGAGAGTCCAGGTTTATTAACTAGTCCTATAATTAGGATTTCTCCATTAATATCTAACATAATTTGAGCTGGTAGTTTTTTTCTCAGGAGAAAAGCCACCTCAAGTGTTAATTAAAAATTAAAGCTATTAATTTTGTGTTAAAAGATTTAGTTAAATAGCTGCAATCGAAAAGGGAATGAATGGAGCGTCTCCGTAGATGAAAATAATGGGAAATTTAAATGGGCATTGCAATTTTCAAGGAGCAATTATTATGTCAGCTACTTCGTTAAGAAAATGCTTGAAGTAAGGGACTTTTGAGTGGGTAGCTTTTCTATGAGAAGAAAAGACAGCTCAAGTGTTAACTAACAATTAAAACTCTTAATTTTGTGTTCAAAGATTTAGTTAAATAGTTGCAATTGAAAAAAATTGAATGAAAGGATAGATGAAAATAATGGGAAATTTGAATGTGCATTGCAATTTTCAAGGAGCAATATATTATGTCTACTAATTTCTTAAGAAAATGCTAAATAGGTAAGAGACTTTTGAGCTAGTAGCTTTTCTCTCGTAAGAAAAGACAACTCAGTGTTAACTAACAATTAAATCTTATAATCTTCTAATTGTTAAACTAGCTTTTCTCTCGTAAGAAAAGACAGCTCAGTGTTAACTAACAATTAAATCTTATAATCTTCTAATTGTTAAACCTGAATGATTGGTATGATTAAAAAGTTAACATGTTAACTACAATTAAAAGATTTAATTGTTAAAACAGAGTGATTGGGCTCACAAAAATATTAATATCTCATGAATGTTTAATTGTTTAATATTTTATTTTTTTAAGAATGGGTGAATTTTATCTTAATTGAGAAGAAAAAGAGACAACAAAAGTATTAATTAACAATTAAATCTTTTAATCAAAATGAGTGATGTATAAAAAATATATATATCTATCTTATAAATGTTTAATTTTTTTTAAGAATGGGTAAATTTTATTCTAATTTAATTCTAAGTTTGTGTTGAAGATAATCATTATTGGTTGCTTGGTTACTATTTACAAATGTTACTTCATCGTGGTTTATAAGGGGTTAGACTTTCACTCCTAAAGGATAGCTTTAAATTTATGGCAATTCACAAAATAACAGTTTCAACCTAGATAACATTTAAAAAAACTCAATTCATTAGGGAGGACAAGTTCTTACTCAATTAAAATTATTTTTTCAATCTAAATAACATTTAAAAAAAAAACAAACCATTAAATAATACAAATTCTTAGCCATTTAAAAGCACTTTTAGGTTTTACTCTAAAGTCAAATAACACTTTCAACCTAAATAACATTTTAAGAAACCCAATTTTCTATGTTGTTATTGCTTATGCAAATATATTTAATATAATGAATAAAGAGTAAATCATTTTTTGGTGCATTGCTAGATTAAAGTAATGAATACCTTATTGTTATTTTCGAAGCGAGGGTGGATTTTTTGGGGAGAAAATCGGCACAACCTCCATCACATTAAAATCAATTTTCGCTCTCATTGTAGTCGACTTCCACTCATATTGCGATATGTGGTGTAGGAGCATTTTTTGGCCTATGAGTGAATCCCGCATCAATTTAAAGGAATTCAGTGTTGTTGGCCAGAGCTTGCATGGTTTAGTAATGTGATTCCTCGAAGGAGAACATGTTCACGGAGAGGGAAAAATGGACCAAGGGAAAGCCTGTATGAAAAAGACTAGGGTTACATAGAAGAGCGGGAGGAAGACACTCATCGGGTATCATTACTTTTAAGATGATCTTGCACGAGAAGTTTTGTATCGAGGAAGTTAACCTCGAATTTTAGAATTAATAAAACCAATTATGGGTGCTTGAGGTTTTCTTTAGAGTTCTTACGTTGTTTGTTGTTTCACTTTGTGTGCTTACTTTTACTTACCATTGTTGTGCACTTTGAATTTAAGCACAATGGTAATTGTCAGCACGAAATCAATTCATAGCAACACATGAAGATCCTTGTTGTGCACAGTGATGAATGTGACTGAAATCAATTGGAAACAGTGCATGAAAGAAGCTACTATGTGGACAATTCAAGCAAATAACTTGTTGGGTAGAGTTATTAAGGGAGAGAGATCACTGCAACTTTGGGACCGAGTAGGCATAGTCCACCGTTGCAAAGTGGGTTGTGAAAAGAGTGTGGAACAGAGAGGAATGAATGTGAATTGGATAGGAGAAGTAGAAGAAATGATTAAATTATGAAGAAGTTAAGAGAAATTAATGTAGGTTTGGATTCCATTGAAACAACACAATGAAAAGAGATCATCCCAAAAGTGAACGATGTGAGTGAATATGAAGGGTGGGGAAAAGAGAGAAGAACTAAAAGAAGGAACATAATCTTGCGCTACAAAGTGAGTTGCAAAAAAGGGAGAAGCATATCATAGAGGGGAATGAATGTGAATTGGGGTACGATGGGTAGAATAAATGGGGACATTCACAATGAATACAACAAGGTTRTATTCCATTGAAATAATTTGACGAAGACTCGRGCGGATGGCAGAAACATCCACCGTTCTCAATGACATGAGGCATTGCATATTTTTAACTTGGAGGCAAGGCCACTCCGTTATGCTTGGCCTAGACTACACCTAACACTCCATGACACACCCATACTCTATCCCGAGTTACTTATTGGATTACTTGTGTTCTTTACTTAACCAATTGCGTATCTCTTATATTTATCCAAACGACACCAAGAGAATGCAACCACAATAGAGACACAAAATATATGAACATGTGTCCAAAATGACCTAATACCCAAGAATAATACAATAGAAAACAAAGTCTATAACTAGTGCCACACCAAAGATGATTTTATAAGGAGCTTCTGCTCAGTTTATCCAACAATACCCTATGCAAAATACAAAAACAACTCCTCATGTCACCTTGGGAAACCCTTCATTCCACCACTGAAACACTTGAAAAATCACTTCTCACTTTTCCTTCATGCTTCATGCCTATGGTTCGTGTTGTTCTTTCCTCAGTTTGTTTGAGTCCCCTCTCAGTTGACAAACTCTATTTCACTTCATGACATTGTCATGCAACATCAAACATCATAACCAAACTCATCTCACCCAATGATTGTATCATCTCAAGAAAATTTTCCCTCTTTTGTTGTCTTAGTTTTCAAACCCCAGAAAGTGGAAAAAATCACCCAATGGGTCGACTTGGCCACTTGGGAGGACCTCTCCCTCTCTACCAAGATCTTTCCTTAGACGCCTCAATCCTTGGGGTAATGAAGTATGATTGTTCCATGCCAATCTCTCCTTCATTTTTGTCTCACCTTTATGCATATATAGGCACATTCCCTCATGAATTGGTGTGTTTCATGTGCATGAGCCGACTCGTAATTTGACAAGTTCATCCACTTATTGAGGCTAACCTTCATTATTTGGAAACATCCTTTAGGTGAGTTGGGACGACTTGTTCATTTCATTGGGTGCCCCAAGTCTTTTGCACAACCTTCATTCAATCGTCCTATGGTTTTACTTGTGTTGCACGGTTCCTTGGCTACCTGCACCAAACTCTTCAACCAATGCCACCATCCATCTAGCTAACTCATCGTTTAGACATGTGCATCCCTTATGTGAGTAGGTTTACTCACCTAAGCACACCCTCCTTGTGCCTTAGGTGATTTTTTGTTTTGGTGATGCACCAAATCTTCTGTCAATGTCTAACTTATGTTGTAAGTCACCTTCGATGGAATTTCCCCTTGGTGTGTCGCATGACCAAGGAACCCAATCTCATCCCCTATATGAATACTTCATGTCTTCAAGTGCAATGAGCATCCTACTTTCGATAATATTAATTTTTCATTTGTGGTGGAAGTGCATGCACCCAGGCCTTAGGCTTTACATCCTCCCCCACTCCAATTTGTTTCTTCCCTTGGAAACATCCACAAAAATATGTTGTCTACAATCATTTGCCAGAAATCATGCCTACATTGTAACTACCATAGGAACACCAAGTTTCATGTTGAAACATAAACCCCAAATTTTTCAATAGTGAAAAATACAAGTTTATTGTGAAGTGAAAACCCCAATCTTCCACAACACCTGTGATCATCCGCAACACCATGCAACCATGCCCACTTCCCAAAGTCACGGTGCAACCAACTTATCTCTTCCCCAACTCTATTTTCAATGTTGTCCAAGCTTCCTCTCCTATTGTGATGATCACTATCTATCCCACTGCGATCACAACCACTATCGCAACCACAATTAGAACATGAAAAATTTCTAGGTGTTGAAGTTTCGTGTTGAAATACTATGCCCATAATCCAATCATCTCACTCATGTCTTTGAAGATTGTACATTCCTCCACTTCTCGAACAAGTTGGGTAGTTAATCCAACTTTACGCCAAATGTGTGAAAGTGTACTTCCCCATGAATGTCCATAGTTTTTTCTGTCCAATGTCCACCACATGCTCAACCTAAAACCACCAAGGGAATATTGTAATTGCCTCCCTACTACTATCATCATCCAATTCCATCAAGAATTCGTTTCATTATGTCCAAGCATCACAAAAATGAATCATGTACATCTAGAGTCTGATCCCTTTGATATGTTGTTGTACACTAACTTGTCCAAGTGTTGAATTATTTGGATGGCCAGTGTAACCATCTTACTCACATGTAAAAAGGAACACCTCTATATCAAAATGGTTATCCTCCATCTCTGACTTGAATCATATTTAAAATATCTCACCAAGGAAACTCCTTTTCCCTTCTGCACTGTAATGTCATTCCAAGACAAAGTTTTCCTCTAACTTCCTAGCTTCATCATGTACTTTAGTTGTGAAATATGTTGTGACTTCCTCCCATCATTTCACCCAATTCATCCCACACCCAAGCTATTAGAAAATTCAAGGAAATCACCACATGTCTACAACCTGTGTGACCAACCGAATCCTCTCTCTTCACTCATCCCTAAAATTGTAGGATCCTTGGGAATGCCTCATCATTTCTGCAACCATGCCCTCCATGGAACAATGGTTTGTTGATAATTCCACCCAAGTCAAGTGTGATTCTAGATTCATCAGTAAATCTTCCATCTTTTACGTCACTTTTCTATGAAATACCCCAAGTGTGCAAGTCTCACATGTCCAACAGTCATCACTTCATTAATACTTCGTTCATGTCATGTTTCAACCTGTCTGTGAAATCCCATGATCTATGTAAGACAAATTTTTCCTCCATAGGTGTCTTAACATAATTTCCAAAGTGCTCCAAGGTAAATTAACCATCACAGATTCTTTTCATCTCTTTGAATGAACCAACTTGTTTCTACCCCAAGTGATTTCTTCCCTTATATTTCCATTGCGATGATCAAGTAATCACATGATGACTCAAAAACATTTGCTAAGTAACCTATGTTTCAAGGAACCTCACTCATCCCTTCAAATGAAGTTCACATCTCACTATATTCTTTTTCACAACATGCCCTTCAATGTGCGTCATAAAATAGCTAGACAATAATCAAAATTGTCCACATATTTACAACCAAATCTACCTAAGTCCACTTCTTGAAATCTCCCAAGAAAGTTACTCCAAGCCCTTGGCTACATCATTGTCACTAGGGCACTACGAAATGTTATGTGGCTCCAATGAGGATCACAACACTTGGGAATCCTCCAATGTTTGCGATGGACAGAAGTTGCACTTGTCTTCAACCAAGTCTTCCCATATCCCTACAAAGAACCCATCACAACAACTCAGATTATGCAAATAACTTGACACAATCATGCTCATTCATGACATGTCATACGACCCCATGGTTCAATTCATCATACTTTCACAGGTCTATAAYTCATCCCAAACCATGAAGTACGATTACAAAATTAACCTCCTTGCTATGGATTGAGATCAAGTTCTTCCCTGTCAAATTTTGGCTAATTAAAAAATGGTTATGTGCCCAAGTCATCACACTCCCATCGAAATCCCTATCCATACCTCAGTTATMTTAATTACTAAGGCACCAAGCTCCACAGTAAACTCTATCACATCAATATGTCACTGCAACTTAAGGTCTCCAAAAACATTTTATAGTGAATTCCATCATAGACATGTCTCGACAAGGTGCATCCAAAATTTCCACAGTAAGTCTCCAACTCAACTCTACAATATGAAAATCCCATATAAGTCAATTTATTAATGCAACCGATAGAACCTTTCTTCACTTCCCTGTCATATTCATCCCCTCACTACTTTCACATCAAGACACGATGCAGAGACTGCTCGATTTTTAATTCATACTATTGTTAACCGACTTGTGTAACTGTGAGATGGGTCACCTTATTTGATGGTTGTGATCTATGTCCATAACCTAGTTGAATCAACTATTTTTCTTGGTTATGCATGACACAAATATGTCATGGTGAAAATGTGCTCAACCAACTTCCTTGTGACCCAAATTGCACTTTGATACCAACTGACACGAAGCTAAAATTGGTAAAGAGAAATCACCAAAATGTCTTCACAACAAGCTTTGATACAAATTGTCACACTAGTGGAGAACTTAGGAACATGGCATAAAAATCCATTGTTCTAAATGACATGTGACAACACAAATTTTTGACTTTGTGGTAAGGACATTTTTTTATAATTGGCCAAGACTATTCCTAACACTCAAAGACACACCCATACTCAGTCCTAAGTAAATTATTTGATTACTTGTGTTATATACTTTCTATTTCTTGTTTTATATACTTAACCAATTACATATCTCTTATACTTATCCAAAATACACCAAGAACATGCAACCACGATAAAGAGACAAAATATATGATCAAGAAACCAAAATGTCCTAATGCCYAAGAACAATACAATAAGCAATAGTATTTTGATTATGCAAGTTTTTCCACACCAATGATTTTTTTACAACGAGCTTCCACTAACTTTATCCAACAATACCCTATGMAAAATACAAAGACAAACCTCTGTCATGTCACCTTGTGAAACCCTCTGTTCCACCAACCAAAACACTTGAAAAATGACTTTGCAATTATCCTTCATTATTCATGTATGTGGTTCATTMTCTCCTTGGATCAGTTCACTCGAGTCCCCTCTTGATTTACAAAATATTTGTCACTTCATGACACTATCATACAACATCAAACCTGACCACCAAGCTCAACTTTCCCAATGACTATCTCCTCTTAAGAAACATTTCCCTCTTTTGTTGTCTTTGTTTGCAGACTCCACAAGGAGGCATGGGTCACCCACTAGGGTTGAATATTACCCTTGCAAGGATCTTTCCCTATCTACCAACATCCTTCCACAGACACCTTACTCCCTGTGGTTATTAAGTATGGTTGTTCCATGCCAATCTGTACTTCATTTTGATATCATGATTTGATCCAGATTTATGAGAGGAAGGAAATGAAAAGATATATTCATGATATTAACATAGAGACATAGTAAATAATAACAGAGATAAAGTAAAACTTGTCTTATATTAAATAAAAAATATGTTGAAAACTGTAAAATGTAGACTGAAAATAAGCTTGCTAGAATGGTGGTATCTTATCTCTGAGAAGAGATGTGATGACTATGCTCATTCACAAGAAGATGAGTACAACAAGGGTTTGAAGACATTTTTATAATAAACATGAATTCAAAAACCCTAGACATCCAAAAAAACTAACCCTAGGAGATGAAGCGCCAAAAGTCATGTGGGCCCCACTGGGGTAAGTTAGTACA
>JASDQU010103028.1:132787-142847 GCA_032191745.1 Picea mariana
TATGCTCACAATTTGTGAGAATTTATTCATGTAAGCAATTTTTGTCATTTTCTCGAATTAGCTCAAGAAGCAAATGGGATGGGTTTCCCAAGACGTTCATAAGAAGGTTGGCAGCACTGTTAGAGGTCACCAACCTTTTTAGATATGTAACTTTCTGATTCAGGTTTGCCTGAAAACCGATTAATGCAACATAATCGTTCTCGTTAAAAAAAAAAATATAGTTTCCTACACTGATTTACAAAAAAAATAAAGAATTGAATTCACTATTTATAACCCTTAGCATATGCTTCAGGGTCAATATAATCTCTATATGGAACCTCGGTTTTATTGCACACCCAAGGAAAAATCTAGAAGCAAATTGTGTAACATATACGTAAGCATAGAAATCATTTAAAAATCTATGGAACAATGTAATCACCAATTCTCTACATTCAATTTCATTATCCCTAAAATATTTTAATGTAATATACTCAACAAGGGTAACAAATCAGTACCAAAGTGTTAGATCAAATTCATGGAACTTTTGAGGTATGCACCACATCTGAACACATAGAAGTTGTGGGTCAACAAGTTTGTCTATGGGATAAACTATAACATTAGATCAAAATTTTGTCTACGGGCTAAACTATAACATCAGATAAAAAGTTTGTAAATTAATGCCCTGTACTTTTCATGAGGTAATCTAGAGGGCTATCATAGTTGTGGAGGAACTCATGGGAGGTGGCCAGTCGAGACCATCTAAACCTTTAGGTTTAGAAGGATGAAGACATAGTTCGTGGTCAATTAACACATATGAACCAGTGACAAGGCATAAGGATGTGCCCATAGACATCATTCAGGAGGTAAAAGGCCACCATATAGGCCACTAATATAGCAGGGTGGTGCTAGACTGCAACAGACTTAGCAAAGTAGTATGTCTACAGTTACATATAGTCGGATGAAAGAGAGGGTGTTAGACATGTGGAGAGCCACTTTTTCATAGAGATTCCTCGTAGGCATAGAGGGCATCTAGTCAAGAATAGAGCTAGACCATTATTAGTGACTTGGGTAAAATCCACAGGATTCATAGAATGGCGAACAATTGTTAGGTTAAGCATTAGTTGACAATAGGTAAGATTAATGGTATTTGTTTTTCATTATCAATAGATCTAGGAGAAACATAAAATTTTATTTCATATAATGCATTAACTAGATGTGGGATGGTGGCAAGTAGTCAAGAGGATTTAATCAGGTCGAAATGAATTCTAATGTTAAGCAAGGGGTAGGACAAAGAGTTAAAAACTATGAATTCAATCTTGGGGTATGTTTCATTGTACACTACCACCTTGGGATCCTATGATATGATCATAGGTATGAATTGGTTAGAATTCATGAGGTAGTGTTAAATTGTAAGAGTAAAATGATTTACTTTATAGATGACTCAAGACATAATATTTTTTTAGCAGAGGCTATAGAGGAGTGTCTTTGAGATTTATTTTAATTATGCAAGTAAAGAAAATTCTTAGGAAGGGTTGCAAGTTGTATGTTTTGACAACTATGAACAAAAAAAAGGCTATGATGAACATAGTTCAACATCCTATGTTAATAGAATTTTCCGGCATGTTTCCATAATATTTACTTGGACTACCACCTAAGTGGGTGTTGGAGTTCATTATTGAACTCAAACTAGGAACTAAGCCTATTGTGAAGACTCCTTATCGCATAACAAACCCAGAATTGCAAGAGTTGCGTATGCAAATCCTAGAATTGTAGCATTTGGTATTCATTCATCCTAGTATATCACCATAGGGAGTGTCAATGATCTTTTTAAAGAAGAAAGATGGATCATGGAGGCTTTGCATTGACTATCAATAGTTGAACAAAGAAACCATAAGAAATAATATCCGCTACCCATGATTAATGATCTGTTTGATCAAATGAAAGGGGCGAAAATAAAAGAACAAGAAAGAAAGAAAGCTACCAAGAAAGAAGAACTAACAAAGAAGAAGGAAAAATAGGCTAAAGCTAGAGTTGAATTGGCAACAAATAAGGAAGAAAAGGAAAGAATATCCAACACTAATATGGAATCCAAGGAATTAGTAAAAAAATAAGTTGAGGCAAGAGATAAAGAATAGAGAAAATTTGAAGAAGCATTGAAGAAAAAGAATCTAGATAACATTCATTCTGAGGAAGTTACACAAGAAGGGAATGAGATGACATGGTGTTGGAGTTACTTCACACACACCTAGGGTTTATTTTTCCTAAGGTTTTTATTTGTTTATTAGTCATAATTAGTCATTATCCAGTCTCCTATATTTTACGAAAGAATATTCCACCTGGAGAATATTCTCTTTCAGTTCACACTTCAGTTTGACTAGTTGAGTTGAGTTTAGATGTTGCATTGGGATCATCACCGTGCTAATTCGACCTTGCCTTCGTATCATCACCAGAGTGGTGCATTAGCCTTGATTCCTTGAGTTAACTCCTCACAACTTTCGATTCAGTCGGTTAACTGAAGACTAGTTGACTACTTAACTCAACTAGGTGGCAGTTCACTCCCGTAACTGCCTGAGAGACTAGAATAGGTGGTAGTTCACTCCCGTAACTGTTGGTGTGCATCCAAATCACTCTATACCACCACTATGGTGACTTGGTTCACCTCAAATTGAACTCATTGAGTTATACAGAGTATATCATGTGTAAATTATTCATTATTCACAACCGTTAATGAGAATTCTTCTATTCTTTCTCTCCTTCTTCTTCTTTTTCCAATTCTCTCTGAAAATTTGTGTATTATTGTTTAGCTAGATCTATTTTGTGTAGGTTCAACACATTTGCATGGTATCAGAGCTGATGGACTACTAAGAAAAAGCTACACCAAATTTTTTTGCGGGTACAAAAGATTAAAGACAGCGGAAAGATGGAATTCCAAAAAGAATTCATTCTTACACCTTACAAATATTTTGCATGGAAGGAGAAAATATTCATACATCTCTGATCCAGAGGGTTGTATAGGTTAACCATGAATACAGATACAGAGCTGACATCAGCCATAGAAAAATCCAAGTACTTAAATCGCATGAATGAGGCACTCGGAACAATTTGCAGTCTTATTTCTCCCGATCTCCTTTTCATATATCTTCCTGTAAGACTCCCAATGAGGCTTGGACCATCTTGGAAGGGCTCCTTGTAAAAAAGGATGAGATGAGGAGGCACATGTTGGAGGTGGAGCTGCTCACATTGGATCCAAAAAGCTTCGATAATATCCAAGATTTCTTTAAAAAATTCAAGGATTTACTGTCGCAACTCAAAGCTTGCGGGGTTGATAAATCGAAGGAGGAGAAACAAATGGTTCTCACCATTCTCTCCAATCTTGGTCCCGAATTCTCTGTATTCTCATCTACATTCCATACTGTCAGATTCTCCTCTGGAGCCACCTGGAAGATGCCTTCTCTTGAGGACTTTATCGAATCCCTGACACAAGAGAAAACCAAGCTCATCAACATGGGTGCAATCAAAGGCCCAAGGGCGCATGCACTCACTGTGCATGATGGAAGCCAAAAATATCAGAAATATAAAGATAAATATAAGTGGAAATCTTATGCACATATGAAGAAGGAAGGGTACACAAAACCCTTCACCGATGCCTCTGGATCCAAAGGAGAAAAGGGAAGAAAAGGAGAGAAATGCACATACTGTCACAAAGGATTCCATTTGGAATCTGCATGCATGCAAAAGAAAATAGATCTGATGTCTCAGATACTTCAGCAAAACAACCTTGGAGATCGCATCCCCGAGGGTTCAAAGAAGAAGAAGCCAAAAGATCTAAATTCCAAGAAAGGCAATTCTAGCCATGCCTTGATTGCCATTAACTCTTCTCTTGATGCTTGGATCGTAGATTCAGGAGCATCACATCACATGCCTACCTCAGAAGCAGTATATTATTCTTTGGATGCATGCAAAGGTTGATCCAGGTGGATATTGGTGGCCACCCACCTATTCCACTTGGACCCACACCATTGTTTCTTTCATTTTTTTAGTTTCCTTAATTTTAGCACAATTTACTATTTTTAGCAATTCTTCGAGTCTTGAACTTCCGGAGCTGTTTTGAGGCCCTAAACAATGTTTTTTGGGCATGAATGCTCCGACGAATATAAGTTTGTTCCAAACTTGATATTGGCTGTCAGCAGTGTAGTCCTCGGATAGATCTTTCTAACGATGTATCATGTGTGTCAAACGGAGATAGTATGCCAAAGTTACAACCTCGGGAAATTGATGTACCAATTTACCCCAACGGGGCCCATATTCTGGCGTTTCATCTCCTAGGGTTAGGTTTTTGGATGTTTAGGGTTTTCCATTGTTTCTCAGTAATATATAGGCCTTCGAGCCTCATTGTAATAGGCAGTTCAGAGGCCAATAGCCGCCACATCTCTTTTCAGAGATAAGCTACCAGCACCCTAGCTAGTTTATTTCCATTCTGTCTGTAAGCATTTTTCAGTCATTTGTTATCAATGAAATGAAGTCTTATTTCCGCTGCATCTCTGCGTTTATGTGTATATTTGTATTTCATTGTGTTCTTACATAAATCTGGATCAGTTGTATCAGAGTGGCCTGCTCGTTCTCGATATTTCTTTCCAAGCTGGACACCAAGCTCACCAAGTCCACAGCTTTCCATCCCCAAACTGATGGCCAGACAGAGGTCGTCAACCGGATGATTGTACACATTCTGCGCATGTACAACTCAAAGCATCCGTGCACATGGGATGAGATCCTACCCTATGTACAACACAACTACAACCGGGCTCTCCATAGCTCAACCAGCCACAGCCCCTTTCAAGTGGACTTAGGATTCCAGCCACTATATCCCATTGACGTAGCCATGCCATTTGCGGCTACTCGAGCAGATTCAACCCATGTCCAATCTGAGGCTGACAAGGCAAACAACATCATTGAGTACATTCAACACATCCACCAACAAGTTCATGACNGTTCTCGATATTTCTTTCCAAGCTGGACACCAAGCTCACCAAGTCCACAGCTTTCCATCCCCAAACTGATGGCCAGACAGAGGTCGTCAACCGGATGATTGTACACATTCTGCGCATGTACAACTCAAAGCATCCGCGCACATGGGATGAGATCCTACCCTATGTACAACACAACTACAACCGGGCTCTCCATAGCTCAACCAGCCACAGCCCCTTTCAAGTGGACTTAGGATTCCAGCCACTATATCCCATTGACGTAGCCATGCCATTTGCGGCTACTCGAGCAGATTCAACCCATGTCCAGTCTGAGGCTGACAAGGCAAACAACATCATTGAGTACATTCAACACATCCACCAACAAGTTCATGACATCTTGGACAAAGCCAATGCTAAGTACAAGCAATGACATGATCAACATCAGGTGCCACACAACTTCCAGGTGGGGGAATAAGTGTGGCTACATTTGCAAAAGGAGCGCCTTGCTGGACCCTACCACAAGATTCACCCGCTCCGATATGGTCCATACACCATCACCAAGGCTATAGGGGACAATGCCTTTGAGCTCGGTATTCCACCATTCCTTGGTCTGCACCCGGTGTTCAATGTGGACCGCTTTCGGCCCTACTTTCCACCTCTACTAGACACATCCGACATGGCAGAACAACTCACACCAACAGAGTTAAACCCAGACTGCATGGAACAAGCCGCAATTGATCGAATTATGGACACAGAGATCAAGAACACCCGCCAATAGAGGATCCACCTATATCGAGTTGTCAAAGCAGGCCAACTCCTTCACCAGGGCAAGTGGCTCACCAAGGACCAAGTTCAGCAAAAGTTTTCTCATCTCATGGAGGAACTCAACGCAATGGGGACCATTGCTTCCTAAGGGGGGAGGAATGATCCAGGTGGATATTGGTGGCCACCTGCCTATTCCACTTAGACCCACACCATTGTTTCTTTCAGTTTTTTAGTTTCCTTAATTGTAGCACAATTTACTATTTTTAGCAGTTCTTCGGGTCCTGAACTTCTGGAGCTATTTTGAGGCCCTAAACGACGTTTTTTGGGCATGAATGCTACGGTGAATATGAGTCCATTTTAAACTCAATATTTGTTGTCAACTGTGTACTCCTCGGATAGATCTTTCTAACGATGTATCATGTGCGTCAAACGGAGATAGTATGCCAAAGTTACGACCCCAGGAAATTGATGTACCAATTTACCCCAACGGGGCCCATATTCTGGCGTTTCATCTCCTAGGGTTAGGTTTTTGGATGTTTAGGGTTTTCCATTGTTTCTCAGTAAAATATTAGCCTTCGAGCCTCATTGTAACAGGCAGTCCAGAGGCCAGTAGCCGCCACATCTCTTCTCAGAGATAAGCTACCAGTGCCCTAGCTAGTTTATTTCCATTTTGTCTGTAAGCATTTTTCAGTCATTTGTTATCAATGAAATGAAGTCTTATTTCCTCTGCATCTCTGTGTTTATGTGTATTTTTGTATTTCATTGTGTTCCTATATAAATCCGGATCAGTGGTATCAGAGTGGTCTGCTCGTTCTTGATCTTTCTTTGCATGTCCCCAACGAGGTCGGGGTATAAGGAATTGGGGCTCGATCTGGTTGAACCTTTGCAAGATCAGTCTCGCAAACCCCGACGACCGACCATGGGGGAAGAAAATAAAGATGAGGGAGCAGGAGATCCTATCAAAATGTTGCTCGAGGAGGCCCTAGAGAAACAAAGGAACGCGATGATGGACAACTTTCCCCGGATTCTTCAACGGATTCCCACTAGCGGCGCATCGACATCCAATAGCCACTCTGGAGGCGCCACTCCTCTTAAGGTACAAGTAAACTTTGACATTCCCATATTTGAGGGCCAAATAGATGCAGATGCCGTAGATAGAATGTTGAACCTGTTAGAAGGATATTTCTCGGTTCATGAATTTTTCGACCGAGAAAGGATTATTTTCGCACTCCTCAAAGCCGCCCCCCATGTCAAGGACTGGTGGCAAACCTACTCGGAGCAACAGGGCGAGGGGGAACCCTCTCTGTTCTCGGCCACACCCACTTGGAATTCTTTCTGAGATGCCATCAAGGAACAATATTATCCCGTGGGGAGCTATGAGGACAAATACATACAATGGACTACGTTGCGGCAGCGAAGGGACCAAGATGTGCATGAGATGACAAATCTGTTTCATACCCTACGCACAAAGTTGGGTATCAAAGATTCAGAGAAACATTTGGTGTTAAAGTACCATAGTTGTCTGCATAGATACATTCAAGAGGAAATGGAGTTCCTCGACATCTCCTCGCTTGGTGTGGCGTACCGATATGCTGCCAAGATTGAGCAGAAGATCAAATAGAAAAAGAGAGACTTTGGGTCTGTGAATCAGAAGCAAGGCAAACGTACCCCCAAACCGCAGAACAAAGGACCAAGCCAAGGCGGAGCGGCCCAGGATAACCTTCCAAAGCCACAAGCAAAGAACAACACCACGAAACCAAAAAAGGACAAGGGGAAGTGGTGTGAGTTCCATAAGAGCTCCACTCACAACACAAGTGAGTGTCGGGCCAAGCAGTCATTGGTAGTCAAGTTGAAGGCTTTTGAATCGGATGCATGCTCTGACTCTAAATCAGAACTCGATAAGGGGAATGATAGGGGGAATCAGATTATCGATGCGGAGCCCAATGCCACCGTTGCCACCATGAAGATCCAGAAGGAGGAACCAGAAGATCCAGAGGAGGCAAAGCGTCTCTTCCATTCCAAGATGTGGGTAAAGGGTTCCCCGTTGCAGTTCATTGTCGACAGCGGGAGCCAGAAGAACCTCATCTCGGTAGAGGTCGTGAAGTTGCTAGGCTTGCTAACCACAACACACCCACAACCATACACCATTGGGTGGTTGCACCAAGGACGAGACCTCCACATCAGCCAACAATGTCGCCTTCCCTACAAAATCAATCCCTTCATGGATGAGGTATTATGTGACATTGCTCCTCTTGATGTTTCTGATGTATTATTAGGCCAACCATACTTGTGGAAGTGACATGTTGTGTATGAGTCCAGGCCTCGTGCTGTTATTATCACCTTGGGTAGTAATCTGTACAGGATACCGGAGATAGCACCGCCTACCACCATCTCTTTGGTTACTGCAAAACAATGCAGTAAGCTCATTTCCAAAACCAGGAAATTTGCTTTCCTGATGATTCGC
Source organism: Picea mariana (assembly GCA_032191745.1). NCBI lineage: Eukaryota > Viridiplantae > Streptophyta > Pinopsida > Pinales > Pinaceae > Picea > Picea mariana. The sequence continues at coordinate 140,960 of JASDQU010103028.1, forward strand.
ACTCACGGAAAGAGGAAGATTGTGGCCATGACCTCCAGACAGGGCCCCGCTACATGAAAAAAATAGATGGATAAGGTCGTGGAGGAGTACAAGGACATCTTCACCTCCCCCGCAGAGGGTGCCTCTACACTGCCAGGTCAAGCACCCCATCGATCTGACCCCAGGTGCATCGTTGCCCAATGGACCCATCTATCGACGCTTTGTTCTGGAGAATGACGAAATCAAGAGGTAGATTCAGGAGCTGTTGCAGAAAGGTCACATCTGGCCAAGTTCATCACCCTATGGGAGCCCGATCGTGTTGGTGCAGAAGAAGGATGGGACTTGGCGACTTTGCATTGACTATCGGCAACATGACAAGATCATTGTTCGGAATAGGTACCCGATCCCACGGATTGATGACCTTCTATACCAACTCAAGGGGGCGAAATATTTCAGAAAGATCAACTTGAAGTTGGGGTATCACCAGGTACCAATCGAACCCTCTGATGTGTGGAAGATTGCCTTCAAATCTAAAGAGGGCCTTTTCGAATGGTTGGTCATGCCATTCGGGTTGACGATTTCCCCTGCAACCTTCATGAGGCTAATGGACGACATCCTACGACCATTCACCAACTCATTTGTAGTGGTGTACTTGGATGACATTCTGATCTTCAGCCAGACTTGGGAAGAGCACCTCCACCACATCCAACAGGTCCTCCAAACACTGCGACAACACACAAGTTGTGTGCAAATTTGGAGAAATGAACTTTTGGCATGACTCAAGTTCAGTATCTAGGATACATCATTGATGAGCGGAGGGTGCATGTGGATCTAGAAAAGATCCAATTCATTCGGGATTGGCCAGCCCCAACCACCCTAATAGAGCTCCACAGCTTTTTAGGTCTTGCCAATTTCTACCGCAGGTTTGTGTTGGGATTCTCTCATATCACTTGGCCCTTGAGTCAAGTCACCAAGGGAGGAGCTAAAGAAAAATTGTTTTGGTCTGAATCTCAACAGAAGGCGTTCGGGGAGTTGAAGCATCGCCTCTACTCTGCACCAGTGCTCACATTACCATACTTGAAACAACCATTTGAGATCGAGACAGATGCCTCTGACTATGCCATTTGGGAAGTCCTTACTCAACATGGGCATCCAGTGGCATATCACAGTGAGACACTTTCCGACACAGTCCGAAAGTATCCCACTTATGACAAAGAAATGTATTCCATTGTGCAGGCTTGTCAACAATGGAAGCATTACATTTTGGGAAAGGAAACGGTCATCCACATAGACCACCGACCCCTGCAGTTCATACAGACACAAGGGAAGTTGCAGAACGATCACCATCAGAAGGGGTCCACATACCTACAACAGTTTCATTTGAACATTAAGTACAAGAAAGGTAGCACCAATAATGTTGCAGACTGCCTCAGCCGACCAACCATCGTGGCACTAACCACTGTGCTCAACTCTTGTGGGCACGAGACTTCTGATTGGCCACTTCTCTACACAAGTGATCCAAAATTCAGCCACACATACAATACACTCTTGGAGGGTAAGCAAGTTCCCAATTTTCACCTCCAGGATGCCCTGCTTTGTCACCTGGGACACCTTTGTGTTCCTTCAAGTGAGCGTGCCAAGATGATTTAGGAGGCGCACTACAGTCAGGTCGCTGGGCATTTCGGGGTCGAGAAAACCATGGCAGTACTGCAAAAGTATTTCTATTGGTCGAACCTTCGACAGGATGTCGAGAAGTACATCAAGTTCTGCACTGCTTGCGCCATTTCCAAACCGACCATCAAGAAGCAAGCCCTCTATACTCTGCTTCCTACCCCCAGTCGACCTTGGGAATCCATATCTATGGATTACATGTCAGGCCTTCCTTCCACAAAGCATGGCAATGAATGTG
>JASDQU010103028.1:147041-201443 GCA_032191745.1 Picea mariana
TCATGCTCGCTCTTCCGATCTAAGAGCGAGCATGATATACATTTTGGGAAAGGAAACAGTCATCCTCACAGACCACCGACCCCTACAGTTCATACAGACAAAAGGGAAGTTGCAGAACGATCGCCATCAGAAGTGGTCCACATACCTGCAACAGTTTCATTTGAACATTAAGTACAAGAAAGGCAGCACCAATAATGTTGCAGACTGCCTCAGTCGACCACCCATCGTGGCACTAACCACTGTGCTCAACTCTTGTGGGCACGAGACTTCTGATTGCCCGCTTCTCTACACAGGTGATCTAGAATTCGGCCACACATACAATACACTCTTGGAGGGTAAGCAAGTTCCCAATTTTCACCTCTAGGATGCCCTGCTTTGTCACCTGGGACACCTTTATGTTCCTTCAAGTGAGCGTGCCAAGATGATTTGGTAGGCGCACTACAGTCGGGTTGCTGGGCATTTCGGGGTCGAGAAAACCATGGCAGTACTGCAAAAGTATTTCTATTGGCCGAACCTTCGACAGGATGTCGGGAAGTACATCAATTCCTGCACTGCTTGCACCATTGCCAAACCGTCTATCAAGAAGCAAGGCCTCTATACTCCGCTTCCTACCCCCAGTCGACCTTGGGAATCCATCTCTATGGATTACATGTCGAGCCTTCCTTCTACTAAGCATGGCAATGACTGTGTTTTTGTGGTCGTCGATCGATTCTCGAAGATGTCCATTATGATGGCCTGCAAGAATAATATCACAGCAGAAGCCACTACTAAACTCTTCTTTGAACGAGTGTGGGTACACTTTGAGATCCCACAGTCTATCATCTCAGATTGGGACAGCAGTTTCCTCAGTACATTTTGGTCTAGCCTCTATTCGATGCTGGACAACAAGCTAACCGAGTCCACAGCTTTCCATCTACAAACTGATGGCCAAACAGAGGTCGTCAACCAGATGATTGTACACATTCTGCGCATGTACAACTCAAAGCATATGCCCACATGGGATGAGAGCCTCCCCTATGTACAACACAGCTACAACTGGGCTCTCCATAGCTCAACCATCCACAGCCCCTTTCAAGTGGGCTTGGGATTCCAGCCACTATGTCCCATTGACGTAGCCATGCCATTTGCGGCTACTTGGGTAGATTCAACCCATGTCCAGTCTGAGGCTGACAAGGCAAATAGCTTCATTGAGCACATTCACCACATCCGCCAACAATTTCATGACATCTTGGACAGAGCCAATGCTAAGTACAACCAATGACATGATCAACATCGGGTGCCACACAACTTCCAAGTGGGCGACAAAGTGTGGCTACATTTGCAAAAGGAGCGCCTCGCTGGACCCTACCGCAAGATTCGCCCACTCCGATATGGGCCATACACCATCACCAAGGCTGTAGGGGACAATGCCTTTGAGCTCGGTATTCCACCATTCCTTGGTCTACACCCAGTGTTCAATGTGGACCGCCTTCGGCCCTACTTTTCACAGCTACTAGACACATCCGACATGGCAGAACAACTCACACCAACAGAGTTAAACCCAGATTGCATGGAACAAGCTGCAACTGATCGAATTATGGACACATGGATCAAGAACACCCGCCAACAGAGGATCCAGCTATATCGAGTTGTCAAAGCAGGCCAACTCCTTCACCAGGGCAAGTGGCTCACCAAGGACCAAGTTCAGCAGAAGTTTCCTCATCTCATGGAGGAACTCAACGCAATGGGGACCGTTGCTTCCTAAGGGGGGAGGAATGGTCCAAGTGGATATTGGTGGCCACCCGCCTATTCCACTTGGACCCACACCATTGTTTCTTTCAGTTTTTTAGTTTCCTTAATTGTAGCACAATTTACTATTTTTAGCAGTTCTTCGAGTCCTGAACTTCCGTAGCTGTTTTGAGGCCCTAAACGACGTTTTTTGGGCATGAATGGTCCGGCGAATGAGAGTTTGATCCAGACCCGATATTCGTTGTTAGCAGTGTAGTCCTTGGATAGATCTGTCTAACGATGTATCATGTGCGTCAAACAAAGATAGTATGCCAAAGTTACGACCCCGGGAAATTGATGTACCAATTTACCCCAACGGGGCCCATATTCTGGCGTTTCATCTCCTAGGGTTAGGTTTTTGGATGTTTAGGGTTTTCCATTGTTTCTCAGTAATATATAGGCCTTTGAGCCTCATTGTAACAGGCAGTTCAGAGGTTAGTAGCCGCCACATCTCTTCTCATAGATAAGCTACCAGTGCCCTAGCTAGTTTATTTCCATTCTGTCTGTAAGCATTTTTCAGTCATTTGTTATCAATGAAATGAAGTCTTATTTCCGCTGCATCTCTACGTTTATGTGTATTTCTGTATTTCATTATGTTCCTACATAAATCTGGATCAGTGGTATCAAAGCGGTCTGATCGTTCTCGATCTTTCTTTGCATGTCCCCAATGAGGTCGGGGTATAAGGAGTTGGGGCTTGATCTGGTTGAACCTTTGCAAGATCAGTCTCGCAAACCCCGATGACCGCCCATGGGGGAAGAAAAGAAAGATGAGGGAGCAGGAGATCCTATCAAAATGTTTCTCGAGGAGGCCCTCGAGAAACAAAGGAACGCGATGATGGACAACTTTGCCCAGATTCTTCAACGGATTCCCAGTAGCAGCGCATCGACATCCAACAGCCACTCTGGAGGTGCCACTCCTTTTAAGGTACAAGTAAACTTTGGCATTCCCATATTTGAGGGCCAAATAGATGCAGAGGTTGTAGATAGATGGTTGAACCTGTTAGAAGGATATTTCTCGGTTCATGAATTTTCTGACTGAGAAAGGATTATTTTCACACTCCTCAAAGTTGCCCCCCATGTCAAGGACTGGTGGGAAACCTACTCGGAGCAACAGGGCGAGGGGGAACCCTCTCTGTTCTCGGCTACACCCACTTGGAATTCTTTTCGAGATGCCATCAAGGAACAATATTATCCCATGGGGAGCTATGAGGACAAATACATACAATGGACTACGCTGCGGCAGCAAAGGGACCAAGATGTGCAGTCTAAGGCTGACAAGGCAAACAACTTCATTGAGCGCATTCAACACATCCGCCAACAAGTTCATGACATATTGGATAGAGCCAATGCTAAGTACAAGCAACGACATGATCAACATCGGGTGCCACACAACTTCCAGGTGGGCAACAAAGTGTGGCTACATTTGCAAAAGGAGTGCCTCACTGGACCCTAATGCAAGACTCACCCACTCCAATATGGGCCATACACCATCACCAAGGTTGTAGGGGACAATTCCTTTGAGCTCTGTATTCCACCATTCCTTGGTCTGTACCCAGTGTTCAATGTGGACCGCCTTCGGCCCTACTTTCCACCTCTACTAGACACATCCGACATGGCAGAACAACTCACACCAACAGAGTTAAACCCAGATTGCCTGGAACAAGCCGCAACTGGTCAAATTATGGACACACGGATCAAGAACACCCACCAACAGAGGATCCAGCTATATCGAGTTGTCAAAGTAGGCCAACTCCTTCACCAGGGCAAGTCGCTCACCAAGGACCAAGTTCAACAGAAGTTTCCTCATCTCATGGAGGAACTCAACGCAATGGGGACCATTGCTTCTTAAGGGGGGAGGAATGATCTAGGTGGATATTGGTGGCCACCCGCCTATTCCACTTGGACCCCCACCATTGTTTCTTTCGGTTTTTCAATTTCCTTAATTGTAGCACAATTTACTATTTTTAGCGGTTCTTCGGGTCCTGAACTTCCGGAGCTGTTTTGAGGCGCTAAGCGATGTTTTTTGGGCATGAATGCTGCGGTGATTATGATTCTGTTCCAAACTAGATATTCGTTGTCAGCAGTGTAGTCCTTGGATATATCTTTCTAATGATGTATCATGTGCGTCAAATGGAGATAGTATGCCAAAGTTACCACCCCGGGAAATTGATGTACCAATTTACCCCAACGGGGCCCATATTCTGGCGTTTCATCTCCTAGGGTTAGGTTTTTGGATGTTTAGGGTTTTCCATTGTTTCTCGGTAATATATAGGCCTTCGAGCATCATTGTAATAGGTAGTTCAAAGGCCAGTAGCCGCCACATCTCTTCTCAGAGATAAGCTACCAGCGCCCTAGCTAGTTTATTTCCATTATGTTTGTAAGCATTTTTCATTCATTTGTTATGAATGAAATGAAGTCTCATTTCCGCTGCATCTCTTCGTTTATGTGTATTTCTATATTTCATTGTGTTCCTACATAAATATGGATCAAATGTCCTCATATTTTGATGGGGGACAACTCTTCTGTCGAAGTCACCGGTAAAGGAAGGATTGAACTCACTAATGAAAGTTTCGAGAATGTGTTGCATGTTCCCAAGCTTTTTGTCAACCTTCTCTCTGTGTATCAGATGACGAATTCCAGCACCGGAAATAAAGTCATCTTCACACCAAATTTCATGGACATATACGACATGCAAACCAACTCTTGGGTTTCTCCCGGTGAGGTAAATCATCAATCTAGATTGTATACATTTTCTGAATTCATTGAACTTGATTCTGCTTTACTGCTTACTCATGTTGATGAAAGTAGTAGGATATGGCACGAAAGGTTTGGACATTTGAATTTCAGATACATGCAACATCTTAGCAAGCACACATTAGTTCATGGTCTACCAGACATCCATTTCTCCAAGGGAGTATGTGAGGGATGTGTTCTCGGGAAACACCCTCAAGAGAAATTCGACAAAGGAAAGTCTCAGCGAGCTTCCACACCTTTAGATCTAATCCACAGTGACCTTATGGGTCCTTTTCCGCATCCATCGATCAACAAAGCGAGGTTTGTTCTCATTTTTTTTTATGATTTCTCACTTTTTACATGGATCTACTTTCTCAGGCAAAAATCGGAAGTCTTTCAACACCTTTAAGATTTCAAAGCCTTGGTTGAGACACAATCCGAAAAAAAGATCAAAGTCCTCCAAACTGATAATGGGGGAGAGTATGTGAATCATGATATCCACAATCTTTTCCATGAGGTAGGGATTCAGTTGCAGCATACAGTTCCCTACACTCCGCAGCAAAACGGAGTTGTTGAGCGGAAAAACCGATCTCTAAAGGAGATGGCATCTTGCATGTTGCATGCAAAGTCACTACGATAGAGACTATGGGCTGAAGCACTTAACTGTGCAACATACATCCAAAACAAATCTCCCCATAGATCTGTCAAGGATAAGACCCCCTATGAGGCTTGGAGCGGCCTCAAACCGGAAGTGACCCACTTTCGTATTTTTGGTTCACGTGCATGGGCCAGGATTCCCTTTGAAAAGAGGAAGGCACTTGATCCACAGAGCACTGAGTGAATATTTGTTGGATGCCCTAACGGTGTGAAGGGATATCGGCTTATTGATATTTCCTTGCATCGACTCATCATTGAGCGTAGTGTCCAATTCAAGGAAAGTGTCTCATGTATACCTCAGTAGCCGCATGCAGACACCTTCACTCTTCCACCTATCTGAGATGATGAGCATGCACATGTCGACTCTTCTTCAGGTGAGAGTTCTGATTCAGAGGACTCGAAGGATTCAAATTTAGATTCAGAGTCTGTATAGTTAGATGCAGAGTCAGAGCATCCAGATGCAGTTGCAGAGCCAGATCAGAGGCCCAAGTGGGCACAGACTACTCTTCAGGATGCAGGGGATCTCGTAGGTGATCCAACTGATACTAGGAGGACTCAATCTGATTTCGAGGAGCCTCATGTTGCACTCACTGCCACTGAACCATTTCCTTCTAGGCATCTTTTCTTGGTTCAGTATTCAGATCCACAGTCTTATGGTGAGGCTATTGGAAATCCCTTTTGGGAATCTGCCATGTAGGAGGAGTACAAATCCCTCATCAAGAACTAGACTTGGGATCTGGTTCCCCTTCCTTCTGGGAGGAAACTTGTCAGATGTAGATGAGTCTACAGGACCAAGAGCACAGCGGATGGACAAATCAGCAGATACAAATCCAGGCTTGTCGCCAAAGGCTTTCAACAGGTTCATGGTATTGACTATGATGAGACCTTCGCTCCAGTAGAGAAGATGGATTCCATTAGATTGGCCCTTGCCATTGTGGCAGCCAAGGGATGGGAAGTCCATCAGATGGACGTGAAGAATGCATTTCTTCACGGTGATCTCTCTGAGGAGATCTACATGGAGCAGCCCTAGGGATTTATGCAGGACTCATCTTTGGTCTTTCGACTGAAGAAGTCACTTTATGGCCTCAAGCAGGCTCCGAGGGCCTGGTATGCCAAGATGGACTCCTACCTATTGTCACAAAACTTTGTACGTTGTAAATAAGACCCCGGATGTATACATGCTCAAGACGGTTGATTCACTTCTACTTTTAGTTATGTATGTTGATGATTTTTTGATCACCGGTTGCTCGACTTCAGCGATTGCTGCAGTCAAGAGGATTCTTCATGATAGGTTTTTGATGACGGACAAGGGTCTGCTACACTTTTTCCTTGGACTCGAGATCAGTTAGGATGCATCAGGCATCAAATTGTCTCAGGCCAAGTATGCATGAGATCTCCTTGAGATATTTCACATGACAGACTGCAAGTCTGCTCCAACTCCCTACCTATCAGGAGTTAAACTTGAGGATGGCAAGGAGACTCCACTGATTGACAGCACACTGTACAAACAGCTAGTGGGGAGCTTGTTGTATCTCACACACTCCAGACCAGACCTCTCATATGCCGTTGGCGTAGTTTCTAGGTCCATGGAGGAGCCACATGAGCTACATTCGAAAGTTGAATCATATCCTTCGATACATACAGGGAACCATCACCTTTGAGATTCATTATGCAGCAGACTCTACATTAGATCTCATTGGGTTTACTGATTCCAACTGGACTGGCGATAGCATTGATCGCAAGTCCACATCTGGTTACTCACTCAGACTTGGTTTTAGGCCTATCTGTTGGTCGAGCAAGAAGCAAGCTGCCTTTTCCCTATATTCAACCGAGGCAGAGTACAGAGGGGTAGTTAACATAACCATTCAGGCTATGTGGCTACAACATTTTTTCACTGAGTTGGGCATTCAATTTCATCGGTCGATCGTCATCTGGTGTGATAACCAGAGCACTCTGAAGTTCTGCAGAGATCTAGTTCAGAGGTAGCAGATGAAGCACATTGAGATACACATGCACTACATACAGGACTTAGTACATGAGGGGATCATCGACTTACAGTTTTGTCCTTCAGCAGAATAGACGGCGGACATTTTCACCAAGACCTTCACTGAGCAGAAATTCCATTCTCTGCGAGGTCGTCTTGGAGTGAAGGACACAGCTGCCTAGCAACTGTAGTTCTTCTTTTTGCATACATTGTACCTTGAGGGGGGGGGGGGTTTCCCATAAGGTTTTCCCTCTTTCCTCACTTTATTTTTAGTGTATCTTTTGTGCTTGGGTACCTAACATGGCCTCGTTGCCAAGACCCAATCTTTATTTTTACCATAGTGATGTTCAGGGGGGGTGTTGGAGTTACTTCACACACACCTAGGATTTATTTTTCCTAAGTTTTTCATTTGTTTATTAGTCATAATTAGTCAATATCCAGTCTCCTATATTTTAGGAGAGAATATTCTCTTTCAGTTCACACTTCAGTTTGACTAGTTGAGTTGAGTTTAGATGTTGCATTGGGATCATCACCATGCAACATTGGGATCATTACCATGCTAATTTGACTTTGCCTTGGTATCATCACCAGAGTGGTGCATTAGCCTTGATTCCTTGAGTTAACTCCTCACTACTTTATGTTCATTCAGTTAACTGAAGACTAGTTGACTAGTTAACTCAACTAGGTGGCAATTGACTCCCGTAACTGCCTGAGAGACTAGAATAGGTGGTAGTTCACTCTCGTAACTACTGGTGTGCGTCCAGATCACTCTAGACCACCATTATGGCGACTTGGTTCACCTCAAGTCTAACTCATTGTTCAACACATTTACACATGGTATATCAGTAAAGATAACTCAGAGCAATCATACCCAACACAAATTGAAGAAGTCTTTACTACTCAAAATTTTGCCAATAATTTTGGTTCATGCATGGTTATAGGAGATGATGGCCTTATTCCAACCCATGTAGATGCATTTGTTGATTCATAGTGGTTTTAATTTGACAAATAGAGGAAACAAGTAATAATACATAGACTCAAAAGAAAGAAAATCAGCTTGGACTATGAAGTGATACTCACCAATGAAACTGTGGTGATGGATACAAGAAAGTTGAGTTTGGATTCCTCCACCTCTGTTGGGTTAGACATTGCTCAATCCAATGTAAATAAATCCATGGAGGTAAAAAATAATATGAGGGAGTATGAAAGTGAATTCAACTTGTTAGAGAATCAAGTTAATTAGTATAAATACAACAAGTATCAGCTAGTAAATTTTGTTGATTATGCTTTCAAAATCTAGAATGAATTGAATAATGTTCAAAGAGAGTTTTATGACAAATCCTAGCATGTGTAAGCTTATGGTCACAATATTATTGTTGTCATGACTCACATCCAAACATGGGAGATTGTATATCAATACGATCAATTTAAATTTAATAAGGTTGAATATTGGCAATCCTCATTAGAGGAAGTTCCTATAGGAATCACTATTTTCACACTTGAATCATTCATCGAGATGGATTTTAATTTAAAATATTGGAAACAAGCAGCTTACAATGCTCTCAAGGTAGTCACTCATGAGGTAACATATGTTGCTTTGTTATGACAAGTTATATACAAGATAGCCAATACTTTCCATTTACCATCCTTCGAGCCAAAGGACAATTTCTTCCCACATGAGTGAGTATGAAAACACCTAGAATATTACCTAAATTCAAATAGAAAATATATTGGTTCTTTTGTCTAAACTTGATGAAGAAACCATTCAAAAGTTTGTAGAATCCCCTACTAGGGAAGAAACATTGATTAGATATTTTCTACCTAAGAGAAAGAATTTTGAAAAGAGAATGAGGCAGAGCATAGCTTTCTACAAATCTCCTTTCAAGCATCATCATTTTCCTTAAAAAGATGTGCTAAAATCAAACTTTTGAGGCATGGAATGCACATATAAAGAAATGGAGAATAGAAAAAGGTGAGGCTTCCTCAAGCCAAGCATGCCAATTTTTTAGGGAAGAGGATTCAAACAAATAAGAAGAATCAACTCCATAAGTGCTAGAAAGTGATAATTGACTAGAGGAACCAAACAAACATGAAGGGCAAATGAATAGTTAGTCAGATGTATCAAAATAATTGTTTTTCCCCTCTCCTTCATTTTTTTATAAAGGAAATTAATTCAAATTGTAAGGGGATTTTTTATTATACATCTTATATACTTTTCTATGAAATGTTAATGAATGAGAAACCACTACTAGCTAAGTTTTTCGGAAGATAGAGTTAATTTCTGAAATGTTTGGTTTATGGAAATCTTTCTATTGATTTACTGAATTTTTGAATGACTTAAGCATTTTCTTATATAGTGCATATTTTTATCGCTTATATGTAACTTGTTTATTTAGTTTATCTCACAAATGGTTTGTCTATAGCATTAAGCATAGTACTTGTTGATGTTTAGATTGGTTAAGATCCAAACAACAATCTCAAAAGGATATGAATCCCTTTGCGTTTTTATAGAGGTGGTACTCCTCTTTGGTTGAAATATAATCTTGATGCTCTTGGATTGGGGAGAATGTTAGACAACAAACCCCAAAGTCTTTATTGCTTAATTTTGTACGAAATGGTTCTTCATGACCAAAATCTGCTCTTTATGTGCAACAAGTAACCTATTAACAATAAAAAGATTGAAGAAAGGCTTCAATATCAGAATATATCTATACTCAATATCATTTATACAACCCTTTAAATCACATGCAAGTAGAGGATACATCCATATCTTCTCACAAGAAAAAGGATGAAGTGTTTTTTATCATTTCAGAGAACTTTAAATGAGTTCTGGATTCAATACTGAAAATAATTTGATAGGAAAACTAAAAAAATATCACACTCAGAAATCTCAAGATCTGATAAATCATTAAAGCAACGCCATGAAAAAGTTCTATGTGGAATTTATTAAAACATATTCAACAATACAAAACATCTCAGCAAACCAATTGACTAAGTGTTCAGAAATGAAGGTTGTCAAACACAAGGACTAAATCTCAATGAATCCAATAGACAATCTTGGATTACATATGATAGTCACATATATGGTTGTAAACACTCCATGATCTTATAGAGAATAAGTCTTTGAAGAATACAAGAAAGACACTTAAGACTCAACCTTATGCTCAATTCATAAATACAAGCATAAGGCCTTGAGAAAATGGTGTATAAGAAGAAGAAGAATGGAGAAGATGGAGAGATTTATTTGCTTATAAGAATCGTGGTTGCATGTTGATTCATGGACCCTTGTATTCTGATCTTTTGATTGTCCGCTTCTAACCCTTTAATGGAGCCTTCTCTTGCTTTTTAAATATGCTCTTCTAACTTCTTGAAGTAGTTATGGTTTTTCTTTTCTAGAATTTTCCATATGTTTTTCTTCTTAAAATAACCAATTTAATTAATTCCCCAGTGAAGCCTCATTAATTAATTTGTATCATTGACATTCGTTCCTTGAAGTGGGGCCCATATCATATTTAATAAAAGTTTTTTAATAAACTTTTATTTTCAAAATTTTTAATTGGCTACCTTTTTTGAAAGTGGACCGTGTTTTAATTTTTTGGGAAATATATTTGACCTTTTAGCCATAGAAACCATTATAAATGAAATATTCATCATCCCAACTTTCCAAGGAGTCCTCCTAAGCTATAATTGGAGTTCTGGATCTCAAGTTATAGCCTCGGGAAGTCAAGGTTCTAAACAACTATACAAACAAACCATGAAAATAGAGCTGATTGTTATTTTAATATTTGAGAGAATTATGGCAGATTTCATCCCTTGAAACCTATTCCATAATCTTCCTCATCAAATTACCTTTCCAACGAGGTATGTTTTTTCCAAAACAGACACTCGGATATCGAGTTATGGCCTCCAGAAGTTTGTTGCTCAGCAATCGTCCATCCAATTTTGTGGGTTAATCTTAGCCCTTGATTAAATCCAACCTCTTTTAATCCCACATGCATTGTGGTAGTTGAAACATTAGTGTTTATAATGTAAATTCCTTCCTTATTATTCATGTGAAGTAAAGGAGCTTATGGAAGTCATGCCTTAGCTTATCTCGTAGTGCCTTAGAAAAATACATATCTCAGTAATATTTCACCATCCGGTCACCTACCACATGTCACTTAGATATATGCCCATAAAACTTAGGACAAGAAAAATAATATTAAAATAATATGAGGAATTCATGGGGTTATGTGAAAGCAAAGGTAGGTAAGGTAAAGTGGTAATTAATGGTAAAAAAACTCATGAAAATGTCTAAGTATAAGGTTGTAGTCTATAATATAAGAATGGATCAGCCAAATGGACAGAGATATGGTAAGAATCTGAACAGACAGAGATATGGTAAGAATCTTAGGAAATCACCATAGACCAGCGGTAATACTTAGTAAGTATGATTTGTGAAAAATTCTAAGTGTTGAGTGAAGTGGAGAGGATAGGTGAAAGGTAGTAAAAAGAGTTGTAAAAATTCAAAGTGTTGATAATCGATCGGACAGACGGAGGGGAATAGTATATGAAAGAATGATCACCAACCCACGGACCCGTGGTAACTCATAAATTTGACTAAGTATTGGAGAAGTTACATGGTAAGAGGTAGTAAAAAGAGTTGTGAAAATGTTTAAGTATGGGTGCATAATGAGGGTCGCAGAAGTCAAGGGTGTGTTGTGAGGGTCACAGAAATGAGGTATAATCATAAAAATATCACCGACCCGCAGTAAGTCATAAAAAATATGACTAAGTGTTGGGGAAGTATATAATGGAATTACGTGAAATATTGGAAGGAAAATGGAAAAATAAAAATAATTACGTGAAATATGGGAAGGAAAATTGAAAAATAAATATAAGAAAGGAAAGTGGAAATGGAAAATGAAATAATGGAAAAGAAAATAAGAATATGAACGTGAACGTGGAAATGGCTAAGTATGGAATATTGAGTATGTAGAATAGAGTGGAAGAGGAAAAATGGTTAAGTATGGAGAAGAGAGAAAAATGGTTAAGGAGAGTAGTAAGAAAAGTAGTAAGGAATGAGAGTAGAGAAGGGAAAATAAGAGAGTATGATAGAGATGGCTAATGAAATAAGAGAGTAATGAGAAAAATGGCTAAGTATGAAATGAGAAGGGATAAGAGAGTATGAGAGAGAAAAATGGTTAAGTGTGGAGATGGAGAGGAGATGGAAGATGAGAGTACTTAGTCAATAATTTGAAAATGGAGAGGAAAAAGGGGCACAATACATAGAAAAGTTATTCTTGTCATTATTCAAATTTCTTTTTGCAATCTCTTTGTCAAACTTCTGGAAAAAAATATGAATATCTTGGGCATACGAACTCGGATTTTGATTCCACAAAATGCATGATGAAGTTTATATTGAGGGCTATAACCTAAGTTGGTGAACATGCACAAATTTCTCCTTCTGATAATTTTTTTAAAAGCGAAAAATAAAAGTGACCAAATTTTTTTATCAACAATTGGCTCCAACTGCAGGACAGTAACCCCCTGTGGGTCACTAAGAACACCATAATCGGAATACCAATTGCCTTCTTCATTGGGCTATGGAGTCATTTTCAAAATGGATTCTTGTAATTCCTCCTCCATGGAGTTATCTTCAAATATCACCTTCACTTAGCAATTGCTTTATTATGCAAAACTTTGACTGAAGAAGCAAAATATGTACAAGGAATATCTAGCTACCCCATCTTACTTGAAGGAAAGGTACACTTTTAGGTGTAGGTACATTTCCAATGGAGTCATTCAAGCATCCATCTAATCTATAGAATGAAATCCAAAATTAGGGAACAAATCGGGGATGGTACCAAAGAGTTAGTGGAGTGCTCAAAGTGTGTTGGAGAAAAAATGAACCAAATGTGTTGAGAATGTGATGGCATTAATTAGCCAACAATGCTTTGAAACCAAGTTTCAATATAATCAATTCTTGGTTGCTCAAGAATGTTGTTTTCTTTGATTGGATGAGGAGTTTCCAATCTGAGAATACTTTCATATTTCTCCTCATTACTAACCACATCCAAGATTCTTGATTCACTGACAATGTCTTGAAAGCATTCTTCCTTCATGGAATGGAAATCTTGCCCAACATTGTTCTCGTGATTAATTTCTTCCACCAATTTTTCCTGTTGCCAATGTTCTTGTGGCTTTTCATCATCTGTTGCAACATTGTCCACATGAGTATGTTGGCTGAAATATTTTTGTACATTTGGTGGAGGCTCCTCAATTTTCAAACTTGTTGCTCGAAATATCCTCATATGGATTATACGAGAGGTTGAAATATTTCTCTTGTAAATTGGAATTCTTATTTTCATTTTCAGCAATATGACTTGATTCATAAAATCTTCCAATATTTGATTAAACTCTTCTTCCAAGTTAGTCACTTTAATGTCTTGTGTCCATATGGGAGAGGGTGGGTGGGAAACAACATTGAAAGTGTCAACAAAATAATATGAATGCACTCTTGGGATGAACTTTTCAGCAAATGAAGTGTCCAACACATCCCAACTGGTAATGGTCCCACACAACAATGAATTGTACCACTCAAGAGCATCCCCACACAGAGTTTGAAAAACTAATCAACACGTAACATTGTCTTTAGTGAAATTGAAAAGATCACATGTGCTTTTGAATCTAAACAAATGTTGCTTTGCATCCTTTGAATTATTCCCAAAGAACGTGGAAATTTTTTCAATAGGAATATCATGCATCTGAAAATCTACTTCTGGTAGATTTAAAGGGATTTTATGCAGTCATCTCCTTCTTTGGATAACTCTTCCTTTTGTTGAGCCTTGTACATTTATTGATGGGATTTGTGAAGAAGGTAAAGGAACATCATGACATGAAAGATACCCCTCAGAGGAGTCATAATATAGCTCTTTTTGATATTCTTGAATCCTTCCAATGAAGTTGCCAGGGTATTTGAGATTTCTTTCGATGGAATCACAAGGGAGTTCATCCTCCTAAATCTTTGATGGTTCTTGGCTCCTTTTTAGGTCATTCGGATATCTTTGAATAATATTTTTATAAGCCTCATGCATCTAGAATAAACAATAGTCTTCTTGAATATTCTTCTTGAAACTTTGAACCATGGAAACTCTGGTTCTTCAATCAAATCTTAAACAAGCCTCAGATATCTTGAAAATAAATTGTTCTTAGGTGTGGTTGCCAAAAATGTTGAGGTATAGATTGGTTAAGATCCAAAGAAAAATCTCATGAGGATATGAATCCCCCTGCATTTTTATAGAGCTGGTATTCCTCTTTGGATGAAAGATAATCTTGATCCTCTTGGATTGGGGACAATGTTAGAAAACAAACCCCAAAGTATTTATTGATTAATTTTGTATGAAATGCTTCTTCATGACTATAATCTTCTCTTTATGTGCAACAAGTAACCTATTAACAATAAAAATATTAAATAAAGGATTCAATATCAAAATATGTGTATACTCAACATCATTTATACAACCCTCTAAATCACATGCAATCAGAGGATACATTCATATCTTCTCACAAGAAAAAGGATGAAGTGGTTTTGATCATTTCAGAGAACTTTAAATGAGTTTTGCATTCAATACTAAAAATAATTTGATAAGAAAACTCCAAAAATATCACACTTAGAAATCTCAAGATCTGATAAATCATTAAAGATATGCCCCTAAATAGTTCTATGTGGAGTTTATAAAAGATATTCAACAATACAAAACATCTCAGAAAACCAATTGACTAAGTGTTCATAAATGAAGCTTGTCAAACACAAGGACTAGATCTCAATGAATCCAGTAGACAATCCTAGATTACATATTATAGTCACATACATGGTTGTAAATACTCCACGATCTCATAGAGAATAAGTCTTTGAAGAATACAAGAAAGACACTTAAGACTCAACTTTATGCTCGGTTCATAAATTCAAGCATAAGGCCTTGAGAAAATATTGTAGAAGAAGAAGAGGAATGGAGAGGATGGAAATATTTATTTGTTGATCATAAGCTTGGATGGATGTTGATGGTTGGACCCTTCTATTTTGATTTTCTGATTTCCCGCTTCTAACCTTTTGATGGAGCTTTCTCTTGCTTTTTAAATCCGATCTTCTAACTTATCGAGGTAGTTAGGGGTTTTCTCTTCTAGAATTTTCAATACACATTTCTTCTTAAAATAATCAATTTTATTAATGCCTCATAGAAGCTTTATTAATGAATTTGTATCATTGACATTCATGCCTTGAAGTGGGGCCCATTTCATATTTAATAAAAAAAAATTAGTAAACTTTTATTTTCAAAAATTTTAATTGGTTGCCTTTTTTGAAAGTGAACTGTATTTTAATTTTATGGGAAATATATTTGACCTTTCAGCCATGGAAACCATTCTATATGCAATATTCATCATTACATATTTCCAACGAGTCCTCCTGAGCGGGAATTGGAGTTTTGGATCTCAAGTTATAGCCTCGAGAAGTCAAGGCTCTAAACAAATTTACCAGCAAACCATGAAATTAAAGCGGACTATTTTTTTTAATTTTTGAGAGAATTATGGCCAATTTCATCCCTTTAAACCATTCCATCATCTTCCTCGTCGAATTAACTTTCCAACGCGGTATTGTTTTCCCAAAACAAACACCTAGATCTCGAGTTATGGCCTCCAGAAGTTCGCTGCTCAACAATCATCCATCCAATTTCGTGGGTTAATTTTAGCCCTTGATTGAATCCACCCTCTTTTAATCCCACATGTATTGTGGTAGTTGAAACATTGGTGTTTATAATGTAAATTCCTTCCTTATTATTCATGTGAAGTAAAGGAGCGTATGGAAGTCGTGCCTTAGAAGAATACATATCTCGTGTTGAGAATCGATCAGATGCACAAATGGGGCATAGTATATGAAAGAATGATCACCAACCCACTGACCCACAGTAACTCATAAATTTGACTAAGTGTTAGAATAGTTACGTGGTAAGAGAAATGGCTAAAGTATGGAGTATGGAGAGTAGAGTGGAAGAGGAAAAATGGTTAATTGTGGAGAAGAGAGAAAATGGTTAAGGAGAGTAGTAAGAAAAGTAGTAAGGAAGGAGAGTAAAGAAGGGAAAACAAGAGAGTATGAGAGGGATGGCTAAGGAAATAAGAGAGTACGTGAAATATTGGAAGGAAAATGGAAAAATAAAAAGAATTATGTGAATTATGGGAAGGTAAATGGGAAAAGAAATATAAGAAAGGAAAATGGAAATGGAAAATGAAATAATGGAAATGAAAATAAAAGAAAATGGGAATGTGAACGTGAAATGTGGAAATGGCTAAGTATGTAATATGGAGTATGGAGAGTAGAGTGGAATAGGAAAAATTGTTAAGTATGGAGAAGAGGGGGAAATGGTTAAGGAGAGTAGAGAAGGGAAAATAAGAGAGTGTGAGAGGGATGGCTAAGGAAATAAGAGAGTAATGAGAAAAATGGCTAAGTATGAAATGAGAAGGGATATGAGAGTATGAGAGAGGAAAATGGTTAAGTGTGGAGATGGAGAGGAGATGGAAGATGAGATTACTTAGTCAAAAATTTGAAAATGGAGAGGAAAAAGGGGCACAATACTTAGAAAAATTCTTCTTGTCATTCTTCAAAGTTCTCTTTGCAATATCTCTGTTAGACTTCTGGACAAAATTATGAATATCTTGGGCATATAGACTCGGATTTTTATTCCAAAAATGCATGACGAAGCTGATACTGAGGGATACACTATGAGTTGGTGAACATGCACAAATTTCTCCTTTTGATAAAATTAAATTTAAAAAAAAAAGGTGACCAATTTTTCGATCAACAATACTATAGTGAGCTAGTCATTACTAGAATTTTTTGTAATACAATTGGCTATTTATATTATTGATTTTATTTTCTTAAGTAACCTTTTACTAAATGTTGAAAGAAGATATTTGGCACTACGTTTATCTCATCATTTTTTATAGTTATCTCGAGAAGCATTCTACATCATGTATATTAGATTAGTTTCATTTCATGTATTATATTAAAAAATACATAAACATTGGACCAGGCCACAACTTTTAAAACCCAAACAAAACTATCAAAAGGTGGTTAGGCCATAAACTAGACAAATTCCCTATTTCGAATAATGTGAGCTCTAATTGGGAACTTTTCATTAGGGAGAATCCATATTGATTGCACAAGGTCATTCAACCTTGCCAACACCAAGATAAGTGGCCTCTAATGAGAGAAATTGAGGCTTTTCAAAGCCACCAATCTCTATAAGAGGTTCATCAAGGCATCTCAAGCATCCTCTTCTAGAGAATTTCTTATGGAATGATTCTTTCCACCATTCAACAACCCGTAAAACTAATCTTCATAGAATTTTCACCCCCAAGACTAGATTCATTAGAAGTGAGTCCTTGATGGCTAAGCCTCCTCTTTCTAAGGGAGCTCTCACATATGCTCGATTGACTAGATGGAATTCTTTGTTATTTTCTTTTTCACTATGCCATAAAATTTTATGATGTCCTTCCCAATCTACTGAGTAACACCTACTAGGGCTAAAAGGTGTGAAACCTAACAGATCAAAAGAGTGAAACCTAATAGAACAAAAGAGCTGAAATAATTGATTTTATCATGACCACCCTCTTTGCTAGATTTAACCATTGTGATCCCCATTGAGCCATTTTGTTTTTTAATATTCTAAGTTATTAGCTACCAATATTCTACTTTATGATGCTTTAAGGTAATAGGAATTCCTAAACCTTTGAAGGATAATTGCTAACTGAATAGCACAAATTCCAACACTTGAGCAATTTACTCCATGATAAGAAGCGAGGTGTTCCTATCCATAAATATGGCTCCTTGATTTATTTATTAAACTTCTAAAGGAATTCATAGAAATATCCAATATTTATTTAAATCTATTAAATATTGTTACAAAATCGCCCCTAACAAAAGAGTACCATCTGTGAATTGCAAAAAAATCATTTCCATGACGCCTCTTGCAATATGAATTCCCTAAGATTACTATATAACCACCCTTGCTCAAGTTTTCTGCCCAAATATTTTTCCATTAATATGTATAACATTGGAGATAAGGGGCAGTCTTGGTGAAGACCATCTTGAGAATGGAAGAAAGGAGTCATTCTCTCATTCACAAGGGGGGCAATCCACAAGCATCTTATGCAAGCCTTAATCCATTTTAAGAAGAGAGGGAAAAAACAAAATTTCTTGAGAACAACAAAGAGGAAACTATGTTGTATCTTGTCAAAATAATTGGCCATGTCAATTTTAATTACCATTCCTCTCTCCTTGTTCTTTCTACATGAATGAATTAAACCTTAGACCAACAAAATTTCATTATGATTTGATGATGCCACACTAAACCTCCTTGATTCTCTTAAATAATATTTGGGAGTAGGAGAGAGAGTTGGTTCATTGCGATGTTTTTCAAAATATTGTAAGAGGTTTTGCACATTGAAATTGTCCAAAACCTAATAAAAGAAGAGGGGTTTATCTCCCCCTTGCACCCCTGGTGTTGTCTTTTACACATGATTTGTTTAGGATACAATGAAGATCAAAGTTTAAAATATTCCAATAATCCAACAGGCCCTATAAAAGTGAATTATAAATCCATATAGGCCTAGAGCTTCATCTAGTTCTAAGTCCAAAATTGCTTTAATAATTTCCTCATATTATATTCTCTTCACAAGGAGCTAATTGTCCTCATATGAAACCAATGAAGGGATGGTTGACAACATTTCCTGGGAAACTTCATCATCCAGGGGGTAATCCTCATAATACAACCTTTTCAAGTGAACATGAGTTGTTGCTTGGATCTCTGAGAAGGTGAATAATTTTACCCCATAATATGAGGAAATTTATTACACATGATTACTTAGTTGTCAAACTCAAGCTTGCTTGTGAAAGAATGTTGTGTTTCTATCCCCTACCCTTAACCATAGGCTTTTTAACTTTATCCTCAAGTGTTCCTCTTCCTTTCTAAAGTCTTAATATAGTTTGTTTGCAAATTACTTTACCTCTACTTTCATATTTGAGTTACTTCTTGCATTTCATGTTTGGTTTTAGGAACCATAGTTGAGATTAAAGATGTTCGCATTCCTTTGACA
Organism: Picea mariana; assembly: GCA_032191745.1. NCBI lineage: Eukaryota > Viridiplantae > Streptophyta > Pinopsida > Pinales > Pinaceae > Picea > Picea mariana. Next base: position 166,315 of record JASDQU010103028.1, read on the forward strand.
GAGGGATAAAACGAGCTCTTTCACATTATTTTAGTTGTTATTTGGTATTCTTGATATTCATTTTCCAAATGTAAGATGGGGACCCATGGATTGGGAGATTTCAAGCTTCTATACTCACCACCAAGGACTAGGGATCACAAAGCCATAAATGTTTAAAATGGAAGGGAATGGGCTTGTATTTTAGGTTCTTCTAAAGAGATGGCATAATCGGCTTATGGTCAAAGGAATTTGAAGGGAGAATAAAGGAGGAGGCATGTAGATTGTCTAAAAGAAAGTATTGTGGACTAAGAAATGATCCAGATGCTTAGCTATGTGGTTAGGCTTGAGTCTTCTATTTAACCATTTGTAATTGCTTCTAGTTGGTTATGATCATAACTCCCAAACGGTAATTATTTCATTCACCAATTCTCTAAATAAGTCTCAAATGAAAGTAATACCTCACTTTTCTTTGAGAGACAAACCATATTGAGATCGTTGACTAACCCTATGGAGCTCACCGCTATATTTCTACTATTTTCTCATTATTTGCTACTAATGGCCATCATGATGTTGTCTTTCTATTTTTGTTTCTTGGATAAGGAATATGACAGGCCTTTCTGATTTTAAAAGATCCCTCAAGGTTCCCAATTTGACATCACTACCTATTCATCGATAGTTCCATGAGATCATTATCATTTCATAACCAAGGGATTTTTCATCCCACTATGAAAGGTTGTCTTAGTGTGGGCTAAGATCCTATATTATTGTCTCTTGTTGTTACCTCTTCACTCCTTTTCTTATTCATTCTTCACCTAGGCTTCTTCTAAGATATTCCCTCTACTTCCTCTTCTTCTTCTTGGTGTTTTTTAGGCTTTTTTCCTCATGATGACATCACTCTAATAGGGATATGGTATTCTAGGGAAATGCATCCACATCATGTCAAAGGGAGGATTATATCAAGGCAAGTGAGGAAGATCCAATTAGAAAAGTATATGGTAGAGGAACAGAGAGAACAAGAGAAGAAGGTAGAAGTAATGGATGGGAGGAAGAGATGGGACGGGTAGGAAGGGTCTAGAAAATGAAAGGAGGAGACAAGGAGAGATAAGGAAAGGAGTAATCTATGGGGAAGAGGATAGAGAGTTATAACAAGGCATTATATGTATTATCATATGAATGCTTGGCTTGTTCTCATTGTTCCTAAGGTTTGGATTTTTATAGGGAGAAGAATTTGGATTGCAATCATTAGAAAAGTGGACATACTCATGATAACATTTGCATTTGAATGGGACTTGTTCATAGTCCAACATTGGGAGGTTAGTCTAGTTATATATGGTGAGATTTATTGTTCTTAGAATCCCTTTTTCAAGATCTACTTCCATACAAATTCAAAGGCATGCAAACATTCCATATTTGGGATCAATGTTATCTATGAATTTCCCTAAGGTGTTTCTTGTTGGTTCAAGTGACTCATCATTCCAGCAATGGAGAGGAAAGTGAAGGAGTCGAATCCACATTGGAGCAGTTGATGGAACATCCACTTTAGGGTCAAAATATAGGATCCATCAATTTAAATACATGCCTCTTGATCCTGTGAAGTAGGGACCATTTTTTAAGATGAGGTATATGTCTTCCCTAAGTTTAAATAGAAATGCATAGTAGGAGAGTTTACTGTTGATCAAGACCATCTAATTATTTTACACCCATTGTTCCTTGGCCTTCGTGGAAGTCCAAAGACCAATGAACTAGAAAATTAGGGCACAATCCACAAGGGATACTACTTTCATACATGAATTTGTAGGGGGAGCTTCACATCAGGGATCACATTTGACTTCTTAACAAACCTCGAGGGATCCAACTTTTTACTGGATTTTCGTTGGGTGGAAACTAAATTTTGTAAAGCGATCACCACTACATAGAGGGGAGGGGAACTCACGCGGTTTCTCCCTCCCAAATCCATTGCCAAGAGAGATAAGTAATCAAAATCAAAACACGATAGCAACTTGGATCTAGAGGGAGAAAGATTGTAACTTTCATATCTAGGTGCATCACAACTAAAAATTGATAACCATAGATTGATTAAGGATGGGAGATATTATGTGTATTATTGGGATCAGTCCCAAATTTTGAGTGATATCACTCAAAGGTTCAGTTGATTGTATTTCTACATTAGTTGGATTGCAACTTAAGAGTCACCCTTGAGTTATCAAAACTTCACTCCCAAGTACTATTGTGCATGAAGGAGCCCTCATTCCTTTGCTTGGATTTATGAGGAGATATTAGTGTTCCACCCTGCAAACGTTGCACATATATATGAAATTATAATGATTCCTCCTACTACCATGCTCCTCAAGTTTCCTTGTGATGCTCCATCAAAGTTTAATTTCAACCAATTTGATTATGGTGGTTTCTAGATGTTGTAGGATTCTTTAGTGTTAAGCTTGCAAGGATCAATTTCCTTAAGGTATTTTAGGAGTATACCCCATTAATTCAAGATACACTCGTCATCTTCCTACATTTTGATGTCTTCTACTCACTGTTCACTTGCTCCAATAGTTTCTTACATGTTCCCTTCTACAATTTCCACACCAATTATTAAGATTGATATTAGTTTGGAAGACCTATATATTCCTCTCATTCCATACTATCTGATGAGCCTAGTAATTACCTTGTTTTTATCATCTATTTTGTCATCATTCTTCCCTAAGCTTGATCATTTAAACCTTTTCTCTATGCCTTTTTGATCAAATTCATACATTTTTATCACCTTCGAGACATTACACATTCATACTTGGAGTTTCATATTCAATAGATGATTTTTGCTTAAGATGAGAACAAAATGCATGAATTTACATGTTTGGAATTGTTAGCAGTTTTTGTTTTAGGTTACAAATTATGCCACTCCTCATTTTTCTAGGACCCATTGACATTTGGAGGAGTTATAATTGATTTTTTCATTTGACGACATGTTGAAGACTCTCTCATCATTATGTAGATGAGTTGTTCCAAAATCCTTCTTGGATGCTAATGAGTTTGTCACTTACTTGTGAGTTACATGGATACAAAGGACTCAAAGTTGAATGATTTTGCATGCATCTAGGATTTGAGGTTTTTGCACACGTGTTCCTTTGAGATTACAACAATGGACATCTTCAAGATCCATGGCAATGAATTTAGAGAGTAGTTAAGCTACCATAAATCTATTGGATCATGGCCCTCTTTTGGAGGAGGAAATCTCTCTCCATATTCCTCTTCTTGTTTGTAAAGAAAAGCCTCTAAAATATAGTAAACTATTTTTTGACAATGTTATTTATTTTTCCTAAGGATAGGAAAACTACCCAAGCATTATTTTTGATGAATTGTATAAATAAATAAAGTTGAGAACCATTTAGGTTCGCCACTGGAAATTTAATAGAATAATTAATCCTTTCAATCACAGTTACTGAGCTTCCTTTGTTGTTGAGTTAGTTTTCAGGAGATCATTTAGTGAGTCACAGAGTAAGGGCCCACTCTTATAGTGTGCAATTGTTGATGGTCTCTATATTTTTTGTACTTTCAGCATTGTGATTTTTGCAAATTTCATTTATTGGTTTGAATAGTACAAGTAGAATAGTGATTTACTTTTGATGATTTCATGTTATTTTGTTTCCTACAATTTACTTGTTTATGCAAGATAACATATTACTAATATAACCAACAAGCCATAAAATAGTAGCTCGTGGGTTACTTTAAGTGGAATGGTCAGAAGGATTTATATTTACTTTAATTAGTTTTCCTTTATTTGAGTCAATTTTATGAAGCCACATAATGGTAGCTCAAGAGTTTCTCTCCCCTAAATTTCTCAAGGAATCCTAGGCTAATTTGACATCTTAAATTCCTTTGGAGAAATTTATGAAGCCATGGGTCGATATCCCTTGGGTTACTTTTGGTTGAACTGTCTCTAGAGTTTAGGCTAGCTATTGGATAGCTAGTGATGTGGGTGAGTTTAACAAATTAAGGTGTGTAAGCTCATAGTTTGTTGTAGAGTGGTTCATTTTCATTGCTTAGATCAATTAGTGGTCAGTTAGTCTTATACATGAGTTTGAAAAATCAAGGTATGCAAGCTCAAAGTTTTTTTTTTTAAACAATAACTGGGAGATTTATATTAATAAAAAAAGACTGTAGCAAAGTTGCAAGGAGAGTAAAACAAAAAATGATTCAAATATGTCCAATAGTAGAAAATTACTATGCTATCTATATGCCAACAACCTAGCCTAATGATGTCAAATGCAAAATAACCTATTACTTTTGAGAGGTATATTCTACAAAATAAACCAGATAGTCTAATAACTTTCCAAAACATGAAAACTAACATAAGGCACGTCTACTCGTTGCTTCTTCCAATACTTCATTTCTTGTTTCTGAAGCTAGTTGCTCAATTTCCATTACATCATTAAGTTGGTTCATCGTTTCTTCCTCATTCAACTTGCCATAATTGAATTCACATATTGGACCTAGTTTAATTCCCTTGAATGATCTCCTTTGCTCATGTTAATCAATATGGTTCGCAACATATTGCACTTTACTTCCAAGACTAGCATTTAATGATTCTATTGTACAAGTGTGCCCATAATTGTTGCAACCTGAGTTACTGCATTCTACTCATTCTTGTGAATCTTTGTATTTACTATGAAGATTGATGTCTTGTTGGCCTAGACATGGGGTCTCAACTAAATGAACCTGTTGTTCCAAAGTTTGTACTTAAGGCCACAAAGTACTGAGTCTAGGCATCCAAAAAGAGAGTGAAAGATATAGAGGAAGAAAACAACTGGGAAAAGAAGCTAAGGCTGATTTCTGAGTTATTTTGGTCTAGCTTCCAATTGTTCCTGAATGTGTATATCCCGTTCAATGGCTTCCCATGAACGTTCGAGTTCGGCCCGGGTAGTAGCAGTTTTCATAATGGTATCGAAAAGGTTTAAAGCGAGGTTGGTTTGATCTGAGAGATCAGGTTCTATGTTGGGTTGTCTTGCCACAGGGATAGTCATAAAGGAATAGAGTTTTTATACAGTGTTGGTTGTTGTTTCACCTTTAGATTATACGAGAAAGAACCCCAAAATCGAATTAATAGTATAACGAAATCAAAGATAATTTTCCGTAACTAAGTTAAATTTTAAAACCATGCATGAAATGAGAGAAAACATAGATTTGTTGAACAATGTGAGGCATCAATCAGGGAAGAATCTCACCTTGTGACAGAAGAAGAAAATAAGTAGGAAAAACTTTAATGAATCATATGATATAGAAATCTAAATAATTCACAAGTCTTGTACCTGCTGATAGCCGATACAGAGGAAAAGTTGTAAACGATTCGATGACTGAAATAAATGATCACCGCAGTCGAAGTTGTACTAAATTATAGCTAAGCATTCATTAAAGACACGTATGAGAAAAGATGTGAAATGTGAAATAACAGAAGAAACACATAACCCAGTCTTGATGGGAAAACAGAGTCTTTGATCTGCCTTGTATTAATTATGGCGAAAGAAATATTCTCTGGTACAATCGGCCAAAAGGAAAAAATCCATGGTTCCCTCTTTCAAAATTATACTTATACAAAATTAAAATACTTTGAATTTTAATCGTTCTAAAAATTTCGGTTACAAATGGAAAATGAAGCGTTTCACTTTCTTGTCTCTTGTCTTCCTCCACGTGGGCAGGGCAATTTCTTTTCTTGTTCTTTGGCTCCAAAAATAGGATGGGATAGGTGTTTGTTACTACTTGCCTCTAGAATTCTGCCCTTTCCCCTACTCGATACAAATAACACACCTTTCTACCAACTAGGCTATCAGCTTGGAAGGTTCGGCTTCGTTGTTCGCCTCGAAAGTGTAGTAATTCTTTGCCAACTGTGGCAATCTTTTTCCTACTTGTTGGTCTTCCATGATGATAGACCACAATTGCAATCTTGGTCTTATCAACCATTTATCCACTTGGGCACATCGACCTGACTTACCTAGGATAATTCAATTTGTCCTTTTTCCCCATTTTCCTTGATATCGAGCAGATGTTTGGCTATGTTAATTTTGCCCAGTGTTCCAGCACTACCTTCTTTATCGAGATCTAACAAATTTTTATTTATCAAGCCGAATGTTTCTTCACAAGCATCTCTCATCTCTATAGCTCTCTTTCTGCTCTCGGATATATTATGTTCCCACACCTTCAGTAAGATGTTACCTCTAGTTTTCTCTGGGATAGACAACCTGGAACTAATGGCCACCTCTTCTTTCGCTGTTGCTATAACAGCTTCTTGGAAAGCAACCCGAGTTGTTGCATCTTCTCTTTCTCTCAAGGAGATATCCTTTAACGCTTGTTCTATCGTATGAAAATGATTATGTATGGTTTCTACTTTGGCAAGTAGATCCTGTTGAGCTACTTCTACCTTCCTTCATATTTCCATGGCTTGGGATTGGAATATTGATATGTCTATGACCTAGTTTTCAACAGAAATTAACTTAGACTGCAGCAGTTTTATTTGCTCCTCCGTTGACTTACCTGCGTTCATCTTATTTGTGCCAACTGATGCATCTGCTCAAGATCGGATTTAAGTCTCTCAATTTCTTGTTGATCAGTTACTCTGACTTGCTCGAAACCTTTATTTGCCTCATCCCTGGCATTCGCCTCTTCCATTGCTACCCGAGCCTCCAATTTGTTGATCAAGAGGTTCTTTTGTTTCAACCATGCCTTCAAAGCTCCGACTGAATATTGGTTGGTTGTTGCATAAGCCCCCAATGTTCCTACTACCTCATCGGCGAATTCTTCCTCTTCTAAGGCTTCTCCATTTGTTAGGATTTTGTATTTTTTAGCTATTACGCCCACTCTTTGGTATATTTCTTGCTTCACCACGGCCTTCCTTTTCTTACTGAAGAAGAATTCACTAGGAGGCAATTCTTCTATAGAGATAGCTGTCAGGTCCTCCTTGAATATCCACTCTGTATCAGAGTTCCCCTTTGTGAATTGTAAGGGAGTGACGGATGCAATGGGGCTGTCGATTTCCTTGGTAACTATCTCTGGGTTTCCTTCTTCTTGGTTGAGGATCTCTTCTTCCTAATTTGAGATTTCAGTTTTCTCTGTCTTGTCCTGAGTCTCTTGTTTTCTAGGGTTCATGCTCGTTGAACTCTTATCTTCTGCTTGCTGTGTATCCGGAGGTTGTGAGTCTCTGCCCTGTAAAACTTTGGGGAGCCAACTTCTCCTGTGCTCTTGGAATTTATAAAAATTGACCATATCGTCGGGTAGCAGAGCTTGAACCCGGCTTAAGACTTTGGAGTAGGACCTCACACCTCGGAATATTTCATCATGAGGTGAGTCTTCGTGTTTGTATCTCTTCAGCCCACAGCTCACCATGTGATTACTCACAACCTTATAAAAACTTAGCCAAGTCAAAATATATGTGATGCCATCTTACTTAACTTGGAGTCGCCAAGTGAATAATAAAAACTTAGCCTTTAGAAGGTGTTCACTCTTTGTTCACTATCAAAGAGTAGAAACTTGCAAATGTCATTCTCCCAGGGAAAATGATTTTGTATCTCCTTCCCTGGCAACGGCGCCAAAAAGATGTTGTTCCAGAGTCTGTACTTAAGGCTACAAAGTACTGAGTCTAGGCATCCAAAAAGAGTGTGAAAAATATAGAGGGAGAAAACAACTGGGAAAAGAAGCTAAGGTTGATTTTTGAGTTGTTTGGGTCTAGCTTCCAATTGTTCCTGAATGTTTATATCTCGTTCAATGGCTTCCCATGAACATTCGAGTTCGGCCCGGGTAATAGTAGTTTTCAGAATGGTATCGAAAATGTTTAAAGCGAGGCTGGTTTGATCTGAGAGACCAGGTTCTATGTTGGGTTGTCTTGCCATAGGGACAGTCATAAAGGAACAGATTTTTTATAGAGTGTTGGTTGTTTTTTCACCTTTAGATTATACGAGAAAGAATCGCAAAATCGAATTAATAGTATAACGAAATCAAAGGTCGTTTTCCGTAACTGAGTTAAATTTTAAAACCATGCATGAAACGAGAGAAAACATAGAGTTGTTGAACAATGTGAGGCATCAATCAGGGAAGAATCTCACCTTGTGACAAAAGAAGAAAATAAGTAGGAAAAACTTTAATGAAGCATATGATATAGAAATCTAAACAATTCACAGGTCTTGTACCTGCTGATAGTCGATACAAAGGAAAAGTTGTAAATGATTAGATGACTGAAATAAAGGGTCACCGTAGTAGAAGTTGTACTAAATTACAGCTAAGCATTCATTAAAGACACATATGAGAGAAGATGTGAAATGTGAAATAACAGAAGAAACACATAACCCAGTCTTGACGGGAAAAAAGAGTCTTTGATCTGCCTTGTATTAATTCTGGCGAAAGAAATATTCTCTGGAACAATCGGCCAAAAGGAAAAATCCCTGGTTCTCTCTTTCAAAATTATACTTATACAAAATTAAAACGCTTTGAATTATAATCGTTCTAAAAATTTCGATTACAAATGGAAAATGAAGCGTTTCACTTTCTTGTCTCTTGTCTTCCTCCACATGGGCAGGGTGTTTTCTTTTCTTATTCTCTGGCTCCAAAAATAGGATGGGATAGGCATATGTTACTACTTGCCTCCAGAAGTCTGCCCATTCCCCTGCTCGATACAAATAACACACCTTTCTACCAACTAGGCTATCAACTTGGAAGGTTCGGCTTGATTGTTCGCCTTGAAAGTGTAGCAGTTCTTTGCCAACTGTGGCAATCTTTTTCCTACTTGTCGATCTTCCATGATGATAGACCACAATTGCAAGCTTGGTCTTATCAACCATTTATCCACTTGGGCAATATCGACCTAACTTACCTGGGATAATTCAATTTGTCCTTTTTCCCCATTTTTCTTGATATCCAGCAGATGTTTGGCTATGTTAATTTTGCCCAGTGTTCCAGCACTACCTTCTTTATCGAGATCTAACAAATTTTTATTTATCAAGCCGAATGTTTCTTCACAAGCTTCTCTCATCTCTTTAGCTCTTTTTCTGCTCTCGGATATATTATGTTCCCACGCCTTCAATAAGATGTTACATCCAGTTTGCTTTGGGATAGACAACCTGGAACTGATGGCCACCTCTTCTTTCATTGTTTCTATAACAGCTTCTTGGAAAGCAACCCGAGCTGCCGCAGCTTCTCTTTCTCTCAAGGAGATACCTTTTAATGCTTGCTCTGTCGTATGAAAATGATTCTGTATGGTTTATACTTTGGCAAGTAGATCCTGTTGAGCTACTTCTATCTTCTTTCGTATTTTCGTGGCTTGGGATTGGAATATCGTTATGTCTATGACCTGGTTTTCAACAGAAATTAATTTAGACTACAGTAGTTTTATTTTCTCCTCCTGTTGAATTACCTGCATTTGGCTTATTTGTGCCGACTGATGCATCTGCTCAAGATTGGATTTAAGTCTCTCGATTTTCTGTTGATCAGTTACTATGGCTTGCTTGAAACCTTTATTTGCCTCATCCCTAGCATTCGCNTCAACAGAAATTAATTTAGACTACAGTAGTTTTATTTTCTCCTCCTGTTGAATTACCTGCATTTGGTTTATTTGTGCCGACTGATGCATCTGCTCAAGATTGGATTTAAGTCTCTCGATTTTCTGTTGATCAGTTACTATGGCTTGCTTGAAACCTTTATTTGCCTCATCCCTAGCATTCGCCTCTGCCATTGCTACCCGAGCCTCCAATTTGTTGATCAAGAGGCTCTTTTGTTTCAACCGTGCCTTCAAAGCTCCAACCGAATATTGGTTTCGATGTTGCATAAGCCCCCAATGTTCCTGCTACCTCATCGATGAATTCTTCCTCTTCCAAGGCTTCTCCATCTGTTAGGATTTTGTATTTTTTAGCTACTATGCCCGCTCTTTGGTATGTTTCTTTCTTCACCACGGCCTTTCTTTTATTACTAAAGAAGAATTCACTAGGAGGCAATTCTTCTACAGAGATAGGTGTCACGTCCTCCGTGAATATCCACTCTGTATCGAGGTTCCCCTTTGTGAATTGTGAGGGAGTGACGGATGCAATGGGGCTGCTGATTTCCTTGGTAACTATCTATGGGTTTCCTTCTTCTTCGTTGGGGATCTCTTCTTCTTGATTCAATATTTCAGTTTTCTCTGTCTTGTCCTGAGTCTCTTGTTTTCTAGGGTTCACGCCCGTTGAACTCTTATCTTCTGCTTGTTGTGTATCCGGAGGTTGTGAGTCTCTGCCCTGTAAAACTTTGGGGAGACAACTTCTCCTATGCTCTTGGAATTTATAAAAATCAACCATATCGTCGGGTAGTAGAGCTTGAACCTAGCTTAAGACTTCGGAGTAGGACCTCGCACCTCGGAATATTTCATCATGAGGTGAGTCTTTGTGTTCATATCTCTTCAGCCCACAACTCACCATGTGATTACTCACAACCTTATTAGGGTCGTGTTTCTTAAACTCAATGTTTGCCAATTTCATTTCCTCCAAGGTCGTAGCCTCTGCTTTGTCATGGCTGAAATCTAATAAAGAATATGTACCAATGTGAATGGGGAAGCGTGACCATACCTTCTTCGATACTCCTTTGAGCTCCTTTTCTATCCCACCGAGCACAGTTTGCCTGGCGATCTCGCGACATACTAGCTTGTCTGGTAAGAATAGCGGCAGAGCATATGGGGGGACAGAGGTGCCAAAAACCCTAATATACAAAAACTCTGCTTCTATATACCAATCTAACACGCTGCTTAGGTTGGTCGTGATGTTATCTGAAATCCTGGGAGGCAGATGTCCGAATATGGAGACATGCGTTGGTACCATTACCCAGTTGAAAATCTCGTAGATGAATTCTTTGGCTTTATCTTCCCGGAGTTTCGAACGGTAGACATGAATAGGCTCTGCATTAGTTGCAGTCCAACTCTAGCTCATTAATGGGAAAAGTGTCATGAAGAAAATAGCCTCCATGATGTAAGCAGACATAAAGAATGAAGATGATTTCCCACTCGTCTTCTATGCTCGATATTCTGCAATTCGATTGACCAGACTGTCTGAAAACAATTTGGCCCAGTCGAAGGAGAATCCCTCTGCTACTGTGTGAATAAGTGGTACCTGTTATCGCTCAGTTTGTAGTTTGGGTCATAGGCTGAAGGATAGAGAACAAACTAGCGTAACAGGAACCTTCCCCACCCAATGTCACCTCGATGGGAGGTTCTTTCTGTTTAGGGAGGTTAGCACAGGGGAGACGTCCCCGACAACCTGGGGTTTGAAGAGGTAGAAGATATAAGGTCAAGTTTTAGAGTTCCCCCCTCACAGGTTACCACCAATGTCAGACAGTCCGGCTAATCAGCCAATAAATGAAGTGTATGCCCTATTGAAAACACCTGCCCGGAACAAGACAACAGCAACACAATATATATATGCAGGCTATAACTCAAAGGGTTAGTACTTCAATAACTATCTGATATTATTCAATAAGCAATGTAATGTAATAGATATAAAATGAAGTCAACATTTTGTTAATTAGCTATGAAAGACCATCAATTCATCAATATCTATAGAGATGACTAAGCCAATTATATGTCCAATCAACTATTTGCTCAATAAATGCTTGAAATCATCACTTAATTGCTTATATTCAACTTTTGTTGCGTCAAGATGAAATAACCAACTATGATGTCAGCCCTAATTAGGTTAGTTTTGTTAGTTAGGGTTTCAAAATTATAGTTTTGAAAGTAGTTTTGTACACTACTTCAACGTTGGAGGTCAAATATCAGTGCCTTAGGGTATATGGAGTCAAATAAGAAGAGGGCACAAGATTTTGAAAGGATGATGACTTAAAGACTAGAAGGTAGGGTTCTATGGTGCTGCAAAGGCAAGGCCCTAGAATCAAAACCCTAGGGGAAAGAGGCTCACTCCGATGTTGCTTAAGCAAGGCCTCGTGCTCTTTCCTCCTTCTTTAGGTCAACTTGGCAAAACGGCTAGCATAAAGAATAAGTCTAAGGGAGAAAGTGTTGTAAGGACAAGGCTTTCAAACCCTAGAAGATGAAGGCCCTAGGTGTAGATAACCTAGGCCTAGGACGTCACCCTCTTTCAACCTATAAACTTCAACGCTAGCTCAAAGGAAGAAGCAAGATAAGTGTAGCAAAGGCTAGGCTTAATCCCTTTTCTTCAATGGTTGAAAAATCTCTCTCTAAGGGGACATGTAACAATAACCTACTTGTGTGCTTGTTACCTAGGGTTTTTAAATCAGCAATATAATAAGCAAATGCAAGAAATTACACCTACAACCATTCAATTAAAAAGTTTTGTAAGAAAATTCACTTACATATCATGAAGAAAAGCATAAGCAAACCCTAGTTGTAAACCTTCCTTGAGAGAAATGCCACAAAATGCCAAAAATATCCTTCCAATAGCAAGTGCGCCTCACTTAGACAACGAATCTACCCAAGAAGGGTGCAAAAATCAGACCTCACAAGTGTGAGTGAATTTTGTTATGTCAAAATGAGGGAAAACATCCTCAATTTATATCATCCAATGACCTTTAATTAAAATTAGGTCATTAAAATAGCCGACAAGGCTAATAACTAAAAATCATATTGTTTTACATTAAACTGCTAAAACAAAACCCTAAATGAGCAATGAGCAAGATGTCTAGCCCCTTTGAGGGAGACGTTGGCCCTTTTTAGGGCAAATCACAGCACTATAAGACAAACGTTGGCCCTCTCTAGGCCTCCAAACTCTACCACACGTGCCAAACTGCCCTATCAAACTGCCATGTGTTGGAGGTGACGTCAAGGGCCTCTAGAGGACGTCTTGGGTCAACAGAGGGAGATGTTCCACCTGTAGTGGGTCAACCCCCAAGGGTTGGGCTCAGCCAAGGCATCCTGGATGAAAATTTCCTTCTTCTTCTCTCGTGCAAAGGCTCGACTAATCACTGCCCTGTTTCTACCCCTGATGAGGTCCCAGCAACCATCTGATGGGCTCTTCAGCCCCATGGAGATCTGAACTAATCATCTCCCCATGTGTACCTGTCCACCTGGTACCTGTCCGTCGGGCATGGTCCTACACATCAAAAACTTCTCCCTCCATGGGCTCATTAGTCCTTGGGATCATAGCAATGTCAATCATATTTCATCATTAATTTTATCAAATGCATGCATAAAACCCCTATCATATCATCTAATAGCTCAAAGATATTATAATGACCTACTATACAAAGCTGAAGAAAAAGACAAAGTGCCCTATTGAGCCAGCATCCATAAGAAGAAGAAATTTTCCAAAGGGTATCATCCAAGCCATGTAATACGAGGTGGTGTGGTTTAAGGATGTCCAGACATAGTGAAAGACAGGGGTGAATATTATCAGTGGGTGCCTTTGTAGGAGGCGAGTTGTACCTGTCATGGATGCAATTTTTTCCAAGCCCTTTATTGCCTTTATTCTTTCTTTTCTGTATTGCTTTTTCTTTCTTTTTATTTCAAGGTCTAACTAGAGGACACTGCCTTGGCGTGGTGACCAGAGCTGACAGTGTTACCCACGAGTACTTTCACAGAGATGATAAGGCTGGCTCATGATGAGACCCCCTTTCCCTTGGCCATGCAACCAAAGGTCACTGCCCTGGCGTGGTAACCAAATAATGGCAATGTCATACTGCTAGGTACCTATGAACATAATGGGCTTGCTTGTGATGAGACCCCCATCCTCTTGGCTAGGTCTTGTTTTTTTGTTATTTTTCTTCGGGTCCCTCTTGTTTCTTATAGAGAGGCCTTTTATTGCCTTCTCGGGGATCCCTGGGTGAGGCATCTCTAGGTTTTATTTTTTTATGGATTTTATCTCTTACCAGCTGCTTTTACCCCCTGGGCCTTTAGCCCCTTCTTCCCACAAGATAAGGTGTAACCCCACAAATAGGTCATCCTAATGTCTAGACTAGGGGAATGGGATAGATGAATGGCAGATAAGATGTAAAAGTGATAATATGATGGGAGCGGACGATGGCTCTTCAAAATCCCCCCTGGTAGCTAACCAAAACCTATGGGTACAAGCTTGCTAGGGTACCCCGTCAATCCCCCCAACCATGGTCAAGTGGGTCAATGTAAGATCCAAGAAGTTGTCAGAAATGAAAGGAATCTGATGCATATATCTGAAAGTTATAATGATCAAACATGACACATACCATGATACCTAGACCAATTACCTCATGGAGCAAGAGTCTTTTCCGATACAAGTCCAAGTCGAAGGTGATGGATGTTTTTGTTGCTGACAGGACAAGTCTGATGAAGAAGAAGAAATATGGGCCCTCCAGGGCCATGCTCAAGTCAATCCTGCTCTCGGTACTCCATGTCTAGGACCTGTGGGCCTCGAGACATGATCTCCTAGTTATCCCATGAAATCGAGGATAACAGTACCCATGGGAGAAAGAAGTGAGATGTGTCCTCCTTCCCATACATTATGAAAACCATCATCGCTATATACATGAATTGTGGTACCAACGATGAGATTAAATAAATTCCATTAGTATCGGCTCTAAATTTCGTGGGGTGCGAAACCAGTCTTTGATCAGATTGAATAATCTTTTCCCAAACTGCTCGCATTCCTTCTTTTTGAAACCCTCCAAGAATTCAGCATTGTGAGTAAGGTTTGGTGTGGGAGACAATTTATACATTGCATGTAAATTCTCTAGTCTGAATGTCCCAATTGCCACCTTCTGCTCGTTGAATATTGTCCTAGTCGGGATGTCTACATGGTCCAGCGCCCATCTGATCATATCATAATTGGGAAAAAGTTATGGCCTTGCTGCTATCTTGTGCGTCTCTGACTGAGTGATGATTTTTTATTTGGTGGACAAATCATCTTTCTCGTTATCGCTGGAATCATCTAGACATTTTATTAGCTCGGATTGCAGAATGTTGGAGACATACGTCCATGTTTTGACAGTATTGATACTTCTAGGTGAGGTATCAGAAATAATATCTGAACCTTGACCTGGACTCTCGGCAGCTGCCTTGGATGCTTTTCGCGGAGCCATGATATAGAACCTTGTAGTTAGATCCCCTGTCACAGAAAATGAAAACACAGACAGAGGTTATCTTGGTGAACTTGGCTCTGCTCAAATTAGAAAGAAATCTAAGATAATGACTGAAACCTTTTCGCTTTGAGCACTTAAGTCTGTGTGATTCCTTGCTGACAGAACATTTAAATCATTTAATAGAAAGATTTAGAAATAAAACGGGATCTTACTATCAATCACCTCACTAAATTTCTAATAAATGCCATAAATGTTTGATAATTCGCGATTCGGGAGGATTGCGGCAACGTTTAATTCTTGGTCTGTAGGTTGTACATGTTGAAGGTCATTTAAGGTCTTAATTAATCCAGTTCAACCTTTTATTAAGTGTCTTTAGTCCTTAATCCCCTTTTCGGCATTCACAGTATTGGATGATTTTACTCCTAGTCGTTGAACCGCGAACCCCGAATTCGCGATAGTGCAATTTGGTTGATTAATTGTTATTTGACTTAAGCTTTTAATTAACCACGATTAATTAACGAATATCGCGACTTCGGGGATCGGAGTTACAAATGTGTTGTTTTTGAGGTAACAATCGTCGAGTCATGAAATCGCGATGAAGATTAACTATGGCTTAAAAGTCATTATTCTTGTTATTAACCAATTTAACTTAAACTAATCTCGCAACTTAGCGTGTCGGACATTCAAAGGGCGTTCGAGGTGTGACTCCTAAAACGCGAGAGCACGATGTATCAAAAGTGATAATCCATGTTTAAAGGTTCAATAATCGTGATTAAACTTAAGTCAACTTCGCCATTTCGCGTGTCAGGATATCGAGGGTTTAGATATGTATAACCATGATATATACGAAATCCCGAAATTTGACTTTTTAGGCTTAGGTGTATCGTCTCAATACTTAGAAAATAGGCGGCTCCGACCTTTGATAACAAGAGTATTCAAAAAATACAAGTGTTCCAACAGAATCTATGATATAGCACATGCATTCATGGGATATTAAATAATACCTATAATTTCACTATATATTGGTAAATACCTCCCACAATCCTTTTGTTGAACCCCCCTCCCAACACATCTTTCCAATAATAATAAAAATCCCTATTTTTACTAAATATCCCATATTTTTACCAAATACCCATTTTTATACCCCACAACACCTATAAACCCTTTCATACTCGGCACACCCCTCCCCCCCCCCCGGCAATACCTACAATAAATTGACTCTATTTTTCACAATTTTCAAACCATCTTTATGAATGAACGTGATAATATATTGGTCAACAAGGTGAAGCCCTTGTGGACCTGGATGGCTTCTTCATGGTTCCTCAAAACCCTCCTAATCTCCTTCAGTTCACAATAATCCATTATGAAGTAACATAGAGAACACCAATTCACCTTCAAGAAAACCATAGAATGAGCCACACCCAGACCCAATGAAGAACTAGATACTGGAGAGAGGAGACAGAAATAAAAAACACCACTCCAAAGAGAATGCGAAACATTTGTTATAGGTCCAAAGAACAAACCTAACATGAAAACTAGTTGAGAAACAAAAGGGAAGTACCACCTACCAATACCATAAAACCATAAATGAGCCTATGCCTTCCCAAAGGCGAGAATTAATCACAAATAAACCACTATGAAATAACAGAGTAGGAAAGCATAAAATTTGAAGCAAAATTGAACCAACAAAACTTTCGAATGAAAAATCAAAGTCAACAACTTAGAGCTCTCCAAGCTTGGATTCTAGAGGAGGAGGCTCGCTAAAATATGAAGCAATAAACCAACCAAGGAAAATGCCAATGATACCTTGTCATGGCTCCTATGAACTAGATATACTTCCTCCATAGTGTCATTAAGTTAATCCCACCACGATGAAGAGATACACCACTCCCAAATTCATAAGTGTGAGACTGCACAACTGAGAGCATGTGGTAAGGATCCCCCCATCTCATCTCATAACTGCTCCTGCGATATGATCTAATGACCACATGTAGAGCCGTGTGATGATTTAAGTCTTTGATATGTGGCTTAAGCTTCATGTTGATACTATGGAATGGCTAGATCGACTTGGTTCCCATTGATGCTAATAACCCCCTCTTTTAAGATGGTGGCTTTATTAGCAAAATGATCCATAGCCTTATTGTTTTCTTGGACTACATGAAAGAAATAGATACTAGAAAACTTGAGCACCTCCTTTTTAGCCCGATATAGTAATGAATCAAGAGTGTGATCAACAACAACAATTGTTGAAACCATTTTTCCAATGATGAGCTTTGAGTACTCTATGACAATTAAGGAGTGAATATTAGCTTCAATGGCTAACTTTATCCCTTGCATTAATGTGTAAGATTTCACTAGATTATTAGAAGAAATATCGAGACCGCAAGCATATGTTAGTCTTATTGCTCCTCCAGGGCTTATAATATCCCAACCCCCCACACTTTCCATCCCAATAATCTCAGAGCTTGTTGTAGAGTGAATAATATATATTTTCAAGATTTTCTAGAAATAGGACCTAACATATTGAATCAATAAGATAACCCCCCAAAACATTAGTTATCATCCTAATAAAGCTAGTAATTAAAAGCTCTATGAATGCATATACAATAAATGCATTTTGAAAGTCTTATGCTCCTAGGTTGATAAATTGAAATCTCTAGCATATCTTAGGCTCACCAATCCCAAATATTACTGGAAGTTGTCATTTTTTAGTGCTAGTACTAGGGAAATGTCAATTTTTAGAGTCTTTTATTTATGTTGGGCCTCTAAATCCGTTGTTGCAACCACAATATTGGAATGAGATATCCAATTTTGTTTCTTCATTGCAAAGTGTTTTTTACTGTCTTTAATAGGCATGTATGAAGAGAACGAGGGATAAATTTAGGAGGTTTCCTCCTAACATTCCTTATACTATAGAACTAGTAGAGACTAGTACACAAGTAGGGTTTGTTTCAACAACCCAAATTATTATTGAAATTATTTATGAGGTAACAACATCTCTTCTAAAAATGAACCAAAGCTTAAGATTGTAAAGGTTGAATCCTCTGTCTCCATTTGGGGATTTGACGAGCCTGAAGTTAAACCAGAAGGTACCAAATCATGTGTCTCTAGCTAGGGATTTTCTTCCTTATTCAAGATGGAAAATGAACATGGAAATGAAGAGGCAGAGGTGGTGTATGAATTTCTTATGAGGGAATCTAATGAAGAAGACAAGATGAAGAATATTGATACAATGATTCGTCCACACTTCTATGGGCTTCCCATGAAAGACCCATACACTTTCATGTTTGAATTTGAAGTATTACACTGAATCTATGAGTCCAAAATAGATGTTGAGAAGCTATGCATGTTTCCCTCAACATTAAAAGATGCAACATTACATTGGTTCATGGGTTTAGAAGGAGGAAGTATCCATACTTGGGATTATATGAAGGAAAAACTTTCCAAGAAATATCATGATTATTATAAAGCAAGGGGAACACATGATGAAATCTTTGGAATGACTCAACATGTTAATGAGTCATTAGAATCCCTTGCTAAGTTCTTTCAATTCACTTACAAACGGTCTACCAATTGTTACCTAAACCTAGACTCTTTGAACTTGGTGTTGTTGAGAGGTGTACATAAGTAATAGATGGAGTCTTTGAATTTGATTGCTACCAGAGACATCTACAATTATCCTATGATGAAATCTAGGAAATTTTCAAGAATTATTCTAGAGCATTGAGTAGAAAGATCAAGGGACCCCAAGTAGTTATACCATCACCATCAAAG
Organism: Picea mariana; assembly: GCA_032191745.1. Taxonomy (NCBI): domain Eukaryota; kingdom Viridiplantae; phylum Streptophyta; class Pinopsida; order Pinales; family Pinaceae; genus Picea; species Picea mariana. Next base: position 185,092 of record JASDQU010103028.1, read on the forward strand.
ACCACTTCTAAAGCTAATATTAGGAACCCATTGGAGGATACAAAGACATACATATTAAATTCACTGTCTATGTAGCTCAATACCCTTCACTCCAAAAAGAAACAAGAAGACATAGACAACATCTTGGCAATTTTCTGTCCAAAATGCACTAAAAAACATGCTCGACATGAGTGTCCACTAAAGGTTGTGACAGTTTGTAGCATATGTGTTGAGAATCATGATACTAGTAGATGCCCTCAATTCCCAAGTCTAAAGGTAGTGTATCAAGGTGTAGATCAAAATGTTGAACAACTTTTTGTTTCATCAAGAAAAGAGGGTTTGGACTACCACGACCTCAATTTCCAAGTATGAATTATGATCCTTTGTATTTTAGTTCATCTTGGAATAATTAGCTTCCAAATTCTAACTAGTACCCTCCACCATTTATTGGTACTTAGCAAGATTTGCATGCACCTTTTCCACCTAATCATCGTGGCCTTATCTTATCGCTTATGGAAAATAAACCAATCAATTACATAATTCTTAATGGCCAACTCAACAATGGTCTTTAAATGCAAATAATAGTACCTCTTACCTCCTCTTCTACAAAAAAATATCTATCCACCTATGAGGCCACCTTAATTACTTGTTCAACCTACTCCTAATCCAAATAATAAGACAACTCAACATGTGTACAATAGTGAGGTAGGAGAGTTTCGTACCTATTCATTGTTTGCTCTTTATTATGAAGAGACTTACCTTTGGTCTAGGAAAATTTTAACAGATCTAAAGCCACCCATGGTCATTGAACCAAGGGTGGAAGATCCCTCACAACATTCATCTCTGAAATAGAATTCACCAAAAAAAATACTCTTCCATTGAACTTGTTTTTGAATCTCCACCTTTTCCAGAATGATTAAATCAACCTAAACCCCTAGCCCAACCTACTTTTGACATTATAACAGAGCTGAAGAATTTGTGTTTTAAAAATCCTTTATTCTGGTCCATTAAGGATGTTCCCATTTACAACAAGGTCATGTAAGATTAATGCCTCGAAAAATTTGGAAGGAATAAGTAGAATCCCAAAAATATTCACGTAGTGGGTCAACTTGTTGAACTTATGCTTAGAAAGGTTGTCGACCCTAAGTACTTTAACCCAGGGAGCCTTGATGTAGATGTTCATAATGAAAAAAACCTTATTCGTCACACCTTGTTTGATTTGGAGGCAGCTATTGATGTAATTGATCCAAGAGGATATCCACATAAGGATTCATTACTTTGCACACCATGGAGAAGATCATTAAAATGATGATTGATGATAGGTGACAAAATTTAAAAGGAATGTTTAATGCTTCGATTTGTAAAAACGATTAATATTTTTTTAGCATAATGTGCTCATGTATTTTTCATTTAATTCATAAAAAAGAAATTAAAATTAGTTGTGAGAATCCACCTCACAAATTAGTTTCCTAGCTTTAAGGGGAAATTAGTTTTATGTGAGAATCCTACCTCACAAATTAGTTTCCCAATCTTAAAGGGAAGTTGGGAGTCTCATGAGTTGGTTTGGGATTCTTCCTCATTTTATCACAAGTGGTTTCCTAGTCTCAAGGGGATGTTAAGGTTGGTTGAGATGCTTTCTCATTTTTGTCCTTGAGTTGTTATTAGATCCTAAAATTATGGATCTTGTCTCCTTGAATTATGGAGAGAGGAAAACTATATAAATACCTTACGTAAGCATTGTGGAAAAAAAAAAGCCCCTTTAGGCCCCTTGGAGAGAGAACTTTGCATTGAGAGGAATGCAGTCCTTCTGGTGTCTGAAGAAATGTCACTTATGTGAGAGCCTTAAGCTCTTTGTGTAAGAGAAGGTTGTTATGGGTTTTTAGCCCTGTAAGGAGCATGTACTACATTTTGTGAGAAGGTTTCAACCCTGCTATAGAAGGATGATAAAATGATTCATATTCCAAGTGGATCCGAAGATGTAACCAACAGAGTCTGGTGAACTCTGTTAACACATATGGGTGTCAAATTATATGTGTGAGTTTTGATTGCATTCTCGCTTGATTAAGTGGAGATTTAATTACACATATGCACATAATTATGACAATTTTTCTCATGTTCATATGCAATGCTTAATGATTTGCTCATGTTCACATGTGATTAAGCGTCAATAAAAGATCCTCATTGTTGGATTTTTGTAGAGAAAGATCTCATAGAAATTCTTAGATCAAGTGGTATTAGAGCTAGTCTGACCAGTTTTTGAAGATTGTGAATATCATCATGGGCAAGGCAAAGAAGCAAGCATGGCTTCATGAGCTTGAAGAAATCAACCAAACCATTCAAGTAGAGAATGTTGAATTGAGGAAGTTGCTTCAAGAATCTGAAGAAGAAAAGAGCAAACTATGACTGCAGCCACAACGTATAGAGGAGCAAGATGAGGAATTCTCTACTACATGAGAAGTAGAAAGTCCCTCCAAGACCAGACAAACTTGTGGCCATGGAAGGTATACTAGTTATGGTTCTTGTCATGAAAATGTTGATGGCTGCACATATTGTTAGATAATAGAGGATGCTCTCCAGACACTAGGGAACCAAGGTGGTTTCCTAGAAGCCTCATCTACAGCTTCATCCAAAGAGGAGGAGCAATTGGCCAAACTCCAGGAACAAGACCAAGTGTCACAAACAAGAATGGAGGTAAAGAATTCTCCATGTTCAAATCCTTCCCTCATCAATGATGATGCTTCTTTTAGTGATTTTGAAAGGAACACCAAGGGCATTGGCTTGAAGTTTCTAAGGAATATGGGGTATAAAGGAGGAGGTCTTGGTATTGATGGCCAAGGAATAATTCAACCACTAGAGGTTGAAGGAAGACCCCAATATGTAGAATTGGGGTATGTTGAAGGAGAATGCTCAAAAACAACAGAAACAAGTAATTATTCAAGCAAAGAGCTAAGATCATCACCAACACCATCTAAGGAAAATGATGGCACATCACTTTCTGAAAGCGAACGAGATTCTAGAGGAAATCAAAGTCTCCTTGAAAATCTTGGGACAACAAGAATGTTGCAAAGTGCTGGAAGAGAAAAGATATTTACAATGAAAGCAAGACAGATATGAAGTCACACAACTATTGCACTCGCTACCAAATGAGTGGTCAATGGAGTAGGAAATGTTGGAAGCTTCACCCAAAGCTTCATGGTACACCAAGCAAGAAGCTTGTACCATAGTCTATGCAGTTGGAGGTTGGATCCTCCTCAATTGAAAAAAAATGGCCAAAAATCAAAGTTCCTAGAATTCTAAGAAAACAATACCAAGTTGAAGAGCTCAATGAGAGATTTCCAACGACGCAAACGACACCTAAAATGGACTCCAGATGAAAAAGTTATGGCCATCTGAATTTTTTGGCAAACAAGCAAATCTGGGGAAATTGGTACAGTGTTGACGTCAGTGTGTTGACGTGGTAGAACCACAGGTTGCCACGTGTCATGTATTTTTGGAACTTTTGGATGACAAGTGGACTAGTGAAAATTGACCACGTGGCATTCACACGGATGACATGGCCATACAGTGATGACATCATTATCCGACATGGTGGCACAATTCACAGTCCATACAAGTGACATGGTGTCCAGTCGGCAAATGACACACCGTTGATGTAGTCTCGGACAAGGCATTTGAAATAGCAAGGGCAATCGACGTGGACCAACCCATAGGCGCCATGTGGCACCCTTTGGTTGGCCACTATGGTCTTCACAAAAAAATAGTGGATGTTGTAACGGTCAAGTTCGAACCCCCGACCTTGGCAGAACCATCCAACAACATAACCATCTCGGCTACGCAATTATGCTTGTTATACAATGAGCGTCATAAATATTTAAGGTCGAAATATTATACAATTGGTAAAAGGGTTGGACCGTCCAACCCCAACGGGGAATCTACATATGGCGGGAACGACGAACCAACCGACGACCAAGATATTATTAAATGTGTATTGTTACAACAATATACCAAAACATGGGTCTGTGGGTTTGAACCATGGACTTCCGCCGAACCAACCCCTAAACTTAGCACCCACTTGCCAATGTACCCAACTTGGTGCTGGTATATTCGTTAACCACAAATTTACTTAAACACGTGTTATTGCCCATCCACGAAAAAGAATCTAGATAGGGTGCACAGGAACTGGGAGGAAGGGTTCCATTAGCATCTAGACCGAGGGAACATGCAGACCGAGGTCAGTTTTGGCATGAATTTCAAGGTGCAAGCGCATTTATTGCAGAGGTATGACTTGTTTGGCACAAATTTCGAGGCAGAGAGCCCAGGAGGGGCCTATAAGTCATGGTGACGGAATTTGAGGAAAGTATAGTAATTTTTGCATGCTTTCTCTCCATGAATCCACTGGTGCAGTCATCATTTGGATTCGAGCAACAAAAATTGAAGGCTATGACCAAGCCCGTGTCTTCTTGGCACATTTTTTGAGGTAGATTTGTACCTTTTAGAACAGGGTCGAGCTTACAGTCAAAAGTTGCAGAATGACAAGAAGAACTTGTTGGTGTTGTGTATACTGAGATTTGAGCAGTTGGTAGAGCACCTTGGAACACAAACCAATGTAAGTTTTATGCATTTATGGTTTTTGCCTCTTTTTGGAAATTGCAAAAGGATGAATGTATGTTGCAAATTTTGGTGATCTTTGAGTGCTACAGCAAGGCAACAAGATTTGAATTATTGCAGGAAATTCATTGTTTGAACCTTACACGTAAACCGAGACGGTGCGGTAAGAGGCCATTTTGACACTTCGACGAAAAGTAGTCATGTTTAGAACCAAAAATCTCGAAATTACGATACGAGTGTGATGATGATGACATCTGACTTATTTATTATGTTGCACATGTTTGTAATGGGGGGTTTAAAAACCATAGAGTTGCCACTAGTGCACATTTGGGGGGTATTCGCCTTAATATTAATGATGTAAGAGGTTGTAATTAGCCACTCTTGAAAGTGATGATGAGAGTGAGAGGCATTTTGTTCTATGCCTAAATCTTGTAATCCTTGTTGGCAACATTGTAATGGGTCTTGTAGCCACTGTTGAGTGACAGGCATTGTTTTTCCTAGGCCTGTTTGACAACTTTGTAATGGGTCTTATAGCCATTGTTGAGTGAGAGGCATTGTTTTTCCTAGGACTATTTTGGCAACATTGTAATGAGTCTCGCAACCACTGTTGAGTGAGATGAATTTTTTTTTATAGGCCTGTTTTGACGACATTGCAATGGGTCTTATAGCTACTATTGAGTGAGAGGAACTATTTTTCCTAAGACCTGTCTTGAAAATCATTGTAAACTTGTCCATGAATGTTTTATAAACTCTTGGCAAGTATGGTGTTGCTTTGAAAAGTTGTAATCCATGTATTGTCACCTATAGATTTGCATTGATGCAAGTGTTGGCATCAACATCCTCATTCTGAAGTACAAAGGTGAAGGAGAAGAAGGGTGTGTCCTTTCAAAGACATTTTTTATGCAAATCAAGGAAGCAACTACATAGTTGCATTGATGCAAGTGTCGGCATTGACATCCTCATTCTGAAGTACAAAGGTGAAGGAGAAGAAGGGTGTGGCATGTCAAAGACATTTTTAATGCAGATAGAGCAGTGGGGAAGTGCATCATGGAGTGTAAGACTCTTCCTAGAAGCTAGTTGTGGAGATTCAAGTCACAATTTCTCTCTATACTTTTGGAGGACCAAAAGTGCTTTTTGTGGGGAGGTATGATCCAAGAGGATCTCCACACAAGGATTCATTACTTTGCACACCATGGAGAAGATCATTAAAATGGTGATTGATGATAGGTGACAAAGTTTAAAAGGAATGTCTAATGATTCATATTGTAAACATAATTAATATTTTGTTAGCATAATGTGCTCGTGTATTTTTCATTTAATTTGTAAAAAGGAAATTAAAATTAGTTGTGATAATCCACCTCACAAATTAGTTTCCTAGATTTAAAGGGAAATTACTTTTATGTAAGAATCCTAACTCACGAATTAGTTTCCTAATCTTAAGGGGAAGTTCGGAATCTCATGAGCTGGTTTGGGATTCTTCCTCATTTTATCACAAGTGGTTTCCTAGTCTCAAGGGAAAGTTAAGGTTGATTGAGATGCTTTCTCATTTGAGTTGTTATTAGATCCTAAAATTGTGGATCTTGTCTCCTTGAATTATGGAGAGAGGGAAACTATATAAATTCTTTATGTAAGCATTATGGAAAACAAATTCCCCTTTAGGCCCTTTGGAGAGAGAAATTTGCATTCAGAGGAATGTAGTCCTTCTGATTTCTGAAGAAATGTCACTTATGTGAGAGCCTTAAGCTCTTTGTGTAAGAGAAGGTTGCTCTAGGTTTTCAGCCCTGTAAGGAGCATGTACCACATTTTGTGAGAATGTTTCAACCCTGCTATAGAAGGACACTAAAGCGATTTGTATTCCAAGCGGATATGAAGATGTATCTAGTAGAGTCTGGTGAACTTAGTTAACACATGGGTGTTAGATTATATGTGTGAGTTTTGATTGCATTCTCGCTTGATTAAGTACAGATTTAATTACACATATGCACATAATTATGACAATTTTTCTCATGTTCATATGCAATGCTTAATGATTATTTGCTCATGTTCACATGCGATTAAGCGTTAGTAAAATATCCTCATTGTAAGTTTTTTGTAGAGAAATATCTCACAGAAATTCTTGGATCAATAATGATGAGGGAAGTCATGGATAATATACAACTTTGGAGTTTATTGCGAAAAACACCTATTGTGTTGCAGATGGATGATAGGTCAACTATTAAACTAGAGGGCATCATGGAAGTTGTAATTGTCTCCATTGATTATGGGAATACCCTACTAACTTCATGGTTTTGCACACTAAGACTAGCCTTGGGGGTTATCCTCTTATCTAAGGATGACCTCAATTATCAACTATTGATGCTTATATAGAATGTCATTTTTGTGACATGACCATTACCCAAGGTGGCTTGGTGAATAAACTTACATTGCATCCTCCTGCAAAATCCATTTTGGACTTAGAAGAACCTCTATGGGTGCTCCATGATGATGAAGATTTTTCTTATTATACCACAATGCAACCAATCTTCTTGATTGTTTGAGCTCTAACATTTAAATAACCCAATAAAGATAGGGTGATATTGAACTTTACGCAAAATGTATTCCTTCCAATGTCTAGATCAAGGACCATATCAGCCAATTTGAAGAGAAGATGAGTTCAAAATTTTCCATTGTTTCTCATTCTTGTAGTAATGCTCCCTTTAACTACCTAGATGATTACTTTGCAGTGGTAGCAATAGATTCTAGAGATGTGGTAGTTAAAGTTTCTCCTGGAAATTTCCTTAACATCAATAGTGATCTACAAGCAACTCAACAACATTTGTTGATGAGTTTGCTACAAAACAATTCCTCAACTTTTTCCTAGGATTATAAAGATATGATGGGTATTGATTCCACCAACTACATGCATCATGTTTGCATCTGTTAGCACTTTGTAATTTGCCCAAGGCTAAGGAGGCAATCATTGAGGTAACATCAAACCACTTGGATTCATGGATCTATCCCTCCAATACTCAGAGAGGGCTCTCTCTGTCTGATCTAGCTTTGTTTATGATAGATTTTAGGCTAGTTATTATTGTACATAGGTTTGGTTTTTTAAATGTGTAACACCCCTGTTTCCCCCAACTTGTAATTAATCATTAATTAGGGTTACCATGTTGTTTGAGTTGCCAATAACTGACTATGGGGGTGAAGCCTTGAAAGTACTGGCCATGATATCACTAGAGGAAAGAATGTGAAAACTATAAGAGAGGGTTCATTATATAAAATAACCCAAAATTTCCCTTTGATGAGGATAATAAACCTCCTTCGGATCCCAAGGAGAGAAATCAACTAATGAAGAAAGGACCAGTGGTTGAATTATCGACCACTCCAATGAATGGAAGCATGGTCTAGCTGCAGAATGTCAGCCCAAAGTACCACTGGGTATGGCAGACCAAGCTGACCCGAGTTCCCTTCTGACAGAAGGAACGAGATGGGTTGAGAACCATCCTGGGAAAAGATATACAAAAAATAGAGACAAGGAAATAGGGGGATAGAGACAGAGAGAAGAACGCATGGAGATCTCCAGCAGATGATGAACGGAAGGTTGCAAGCTTGATGTTGAGTGAGCATCTGATAAACCTCGCCAAGGCCAAGACAGAGAAAGAAATCTCTGAAAGTTTGCAGAGAACAGAACCCAAGTAGAAGCTGAAACAGAGAAAGAATTCTTGAGAAACTGCGAGAGTTCCCTGATGATATCATGGCTTGGAACGGGGGTGGCCAGAGTGCTAAGAATGAATGCCTTTGAGCCTATGGTTGGGTGGAAGGATGAACACCCACAGTTAGTTAGTTGGCTACCACCTATAATAGATAAGTAATCGCATATCTTGTGTATTTAAGTGGTACTGTGAATTAAAGTTGGATATCCTATGAATGTTGTAGGGATGGATATGTTTTCTTAATGATTTATAGTGTATCCCTTTTTGTGTCTACTTGATTGTGTAATTAGGCAAGTAAGAAATTATATGGATTTGACATGATTTGTACTCATAAATGTTTGCGCCCTATGGTGGCTTAAGATAGAGCCACGAACTATGATTTTGTCGACCTTGGGCACAGTTTCACGTATGCATGTTGACACTCCTAGTCGTTCTGAGTCCCTTAGAGGAAGGAGTCTATTAAATCTCAGGAGAGATAGTGCACGTATGCACAAACTCTCTGCAAGGCAGACAGAGACTGAGAACCACTTAAGTTCTAGAGTTGAGGAATGAGCGTAAGGGGTGCGCAGAAGAATTCTTCCAAGCGTTAAGTTCAGAGAAAGAGCGCAAATATCTTAAGCCTTTGAGAGCTAACAAAGCTCAGGAAGAATAGCGAGATTGAAGTATCAAAAGGGAAGGTTCCTTTGTTTGGAAGACGAACGAATGAGATCTATTTGGGAAGAGCCAAGGTCAGTTGTGACCATTGGATACGGGAAGGAGAACGGGAGTTAACCCCTTGAGTCCTTCGGACTTCATGAGTTCGGCGAATTGAGAAATTTTGTCATAAGGGAGGTAAAATCCCCGAAGTTCCGAAGTTATTCTGGGCCTTAGATCTGAGGATGCCTGGGATCCATCCCGACCGTCATATCTATGAGGCAGTCAACCTGGCACTGACCAACTCTGGGAAATTTCAGTCGAGGAGTGAGTCAACCTCCCGAAGGCCTGGAGGCTGGAGTTCACCTGAGTCGTCGATCTCCGAGGACAGGTGTAAGAATATCTACCACTTCAGAGAAAAGTCACTCCGTAGGAAAACTTGTGGCAAGAGGCGAGAACTCCTGAAAGCCGAAGTGCCGGAGTTCATCCTGACCGTTGATAGTAGGGGATGCTTGTCCGGAGATCTGACACTTCGGGAGGATTGCACTCTGGAGGTTTTTGTTGGTGAGTACTTTGAATACTGAAGCGCGAAGCCCCGAAGTGATCTGTAGTCATCGATTCGTGGGAGACACGCGTCGATAGATCATTAACTCTGAGTGAAAGCCTTTCGGGAGAAAGTGAGTGTGGAAAGGTAGAAACTCCCGAACGCTGAAATCCCGAAGTAAACCATGATCGTTGATCGAGAAGGACGCTTGGCACACGATCTTTGACTTTAGAAGAATGTACTCAGGGAAGACGGATTGTTGGAGCCTTCAGATCACCCGAACGTCGAAGTCCCAAAGTGAACCCGGACCGTCAGATCCAGAGGGACGCATGGCAGAAATCCGTTGTATTCGGGTGAAATCACTTCGGAGAGGAACGAGTGCGTAGGATTTGAAACTCTCGAAGCCTGAAGATCCGAAGAGAACAGGGACCGTCAAATCTAGAGGGACGCGTGGCGAAAATCCGTTGTATCTGGGTGAAAGCACTCCGAGAGGAACGAGTGCGTAGGAGTTTGAAACTCCTGAAGCCTGAATAGCTGAAGTAGTTGGGGGTCGTTGATCTGTCAGAGGGCACGTGTCAATAGATCGTGGACTCCGGGTAAAACGCTCCAGGAGCAAGTGAGCGTGGAGAAGTTGAGAGTTGAGATTCTCGAATGTCGAAGTCCCGAAGTGGATCACAATCGTTGATTGTGAAGGGACGCGTGGTACTCGATCTGTAACTCCAGGTACAACATACTTCGAAGAAAAAGGCATAGGAATGTTTGAAACTTCTGAATGTCAAAGTCCCGAAGTGAATCAGGACCGTCGGAATCCCCAAGGACACGCGACATCGAATTGTGAACTTCAGAGAATTGCCATTCCGGGGGAATTCGTGTGAGGTTGTCTTAGCGCCTGTTGTTTTGGTGTCTAGTCACAAGTCACGATTATATGCAAGTATAAGGGGAATGGAAGAACCCAAAGGACTTAGAAGAGGATATTTTCCAAGTCTGAGCTCAGTTCGGAGCATGGAGGTCGTGGCTGGAAAGCCCTAGAAGAGAAGAATGAAATAGAGACCCCTTAATGAGGGTATTGTTCTCTCAAGGAGAATGAAATAGAGACCCCTTAATGAGGGTATTGTTCTCTCAAGGAGAATGAAATTTTTATGCCCCGTCGTGGGTGTGTTACAAAATGGTTGGCTGGAACAGGAAGGGAGGGCCATTGGGTAATGGAGTCACAGTTCAAAATGGATCAAAACCAGGTCATAACAAGATAATATTGGAGGGCAAGGTAGGAAAATTCACTGGATCCTCAAAATTTAATGCATGGAGGAGATGAAATAGGTATACGAGTCCAATAAAAAACAGAGCAATCAAGAATTCTGAATTCAATCTTTAGTGGAAAACACAAAAATCGTTCCAAGCCAGAGACAGAGTGCAAATTAAAACAAATTCTGCTCTTAGCCTTCCCAGAACAATTCAGAAACATAAGAGGTAATGGTGATAACAGAAAGAACAAGTTTATAGGGACAGAAAAACTTCACCAATGAAATTTGTCACAAGAATCCTGAAATGGTCACATTGTATCACTGAAAATCTCGTCCATGGAGGCTCTGTGAGCTGTTTTACAAAAACTAAATCATGGTCCCCAACTGATCAACCATTGTACATTTGAATTATAAAAATATATAGAAAGATTATCTCCTAGGATCAGGAGCTCTATTTCAATAACCTTAGCCAAAAATAGAAACAAATCTCTAAAAATCTTGAATTGTCTGCCATGAAAGACGGTCCGAACTGTTGAAAATAAGGGTCAACTCAGACATTTGTATCTTCCAAAATATGATAATTGTATGAAAAATGAAAGAGGTTATTGTAGATGAGTCCATCTTGAACAAAAACCTCTTTCTTTTTTTCTAAATTCATCTTCAGCTCGCCAAAACAACCACTGCAAGATCATGACCAAAACAGGAAAAAATTGAAGCCTGAAAAATAGTGCTCATAGATGACTTAGATTCTCCCAACTTCTGACACCTGTGTAAATTATGGGAGAGGTTATTGTTACTCTACCCATTCTGAACAAAAACCTCTCTCGAATTTTCAAAATTCATTCTCGTTTTCTAGGAATCGCTCTCGGAAAACAGGTGGTCAAAACTGGCGAAAGCAGGTTTTTTTTGTTATTTTGGGGAAGGTGGTTTTGAAGGAGGGAAAGTGGTTTTTGGGACCCCCCTGGGGTGGTAAGTGGTATTAGGGGGGGTCTGAGTTCACCTGATGGTGACAAGTGTCCTCAGTGGTTTTTCATATTGGACCCCCCTTTTGGTTGAGTGACGTAAGGGGCGGGTCCGGGTCCGATATATGGGGAAATGTGGGTGGGTTAAAACTTAGGATATAGTTTTAATTCATTTTTAATTTTTTATTTTATTTTATTTGTTATATGTTTATTTTTTATTTAATGTTTTATATTATTGTTTTATATATGTTTATTATATGTATTATTTTTTTATTTGGTTTTTATTTTTATTATATTTTATTTAATTTTTAATTAATGTTTTATATTATTGTTTTTTATTTTATGTTTTATTTTATTTTGTTTTTTTAATTTTTATGTTTTATTATTTTTTATATAGTTTGTATTTATTATATGCAATTTTATTTGTTTTAATGTTTTATATTGTTTTGTTTAATTTTTAATTAATGTTTGATTAATATATTATTACACTAACCTCATTTTTAACCTAAACACACTAACCTACTTACTAATTTTTAATTAATTAGTAATTAATTTATTATAACAACCCTAACCTAGTTTTACTAATCTAACTACAGTAATCTAATTAAATTAACTTTATTATGCTAATTAGTATTAAAAAATGTCACTAACCATTTATTATTAACCTAATGTTTTGTATCCTAAGTTTGTTTATTCATGTAGGGACGAAATTGGTGGAGGGGTGAAGAAATGAAGGGCGAGAGAAAGAAGGGTGTAGTAGGGTGATGAAGGATCGGGCAAAATGGATGAAGGGAGAAGTGAAATCAACCGAGCCCAGCAAACCAGATATCTTCATCATGAGAGCAATGCCAAATAGATAGTTGAAGAAACAAATCACCTATGATTATAGGACCCCAACATAGGCTCCACCTGGGGATGACAACTCTTTCAAGAGGTGACAAGAACCACTAAACTCTGAACATGCAAACTAGTGCTTTATCCATTGGGTTGATCCCAAAACTTTATTATGCAACTTGTACCTATGTTGATCTTTCAATTGAGACCACATCAAACTGAAGACTGAAATTTGAAATTGAAAAAATTGTTGAAAGGGATGCTAAAAAAGCCAAACTTATTTGCACACTGTTGAAAAAGATGCTCAAATGGTTGAGCTTATTCAAACTGTTATCTACCTTATACTGTTGAAAATCATATTGAATCAAATATTACAAAAATGCCAATGAAGCCAGTCAAGTAGTTGTTGAAACAAGTGGATTGCTTGACTGCTTTTCAGCACAATCAACATGACAACTTGACCCTTTGTCCATAGATTCGAAACTGCAAAGTGTAATGGCCACTGATGAAAACATGATTGATCTTTTATGTTGAAAAAATCTTCCACGTGGTCTGCTATGGGATCAGGAAAGACATGACCTATTTCTTGACTTTCAACAAATTTATGGTCATAATTGGGTATGACACATAAGCTTTTTACATCATTATACAGTTCCCGATATGGCTGCAAATTTTCTGTTGAACTTTGAAATGAGACTCCTATTGAAACAAACCATGAAAGAGATTGCCTAATCATGTCTATATCATAACCTCTTTAAGTTCATATCTAGCCAATGAACCATGACTTTGACAACACAAGTCATCCAACACATTAGATATTGGATACTGTAGAAATTGGGATGACTGCTTCATTGGTTCCAATACAAATCCCTGATTTTTTGTGTGTTTATCATCCATGACATGATTAAAAAAATTCTTCAACAACTGAAATGAATTGAAGGTTAATGGTATAGAGTTATAATGCATTAATTCATCTTATGTTTGAAGATCAATGTAACTCATGGGCTGTAAACTTGGATCAAGAACAACTTCCATATCATCAATGACATCTTTAACTGAGTGATCAAAACATTCTTCATCTTTACTATCGATGATTTGCTTATGATTTTCTCTCAGAATTTGAAATGAAGAGAAACATAAGGGTAAAGTCTTTCCACTTACTCTAAAATTTTCTGCATTTTGTTCTTTGCTGTCATAATTGCTATGCACAGGATGACTGTCATGTTTGAATTGCAACTGATCTTCTTCCTCCCAACAATATGTTGCTAATGGTTTTGAAGAATTCACCTTGGTGTAATCCTCATCATAGTTATCATACTTGGGTAGATTGTCCATGAAGGAAATGTCATCAAACATACACATCATATATGTTGATTTCTCTTCTACAAGTTGAGTTGGAGTTTCATTTTTGACTATGTTGTGAATTGAATACATGAAATGATCATTTTCCAATCCATGATACCAAGGGTGAGTTGCAAAGTGTTTGGGAATAGTGACCCTTTCTTTCTTTGTAACCAATGGAACATGATGCCCTTGAACAACAAGTTCATTTCCCATGATGAATTTATGCATCATTTCTTTCATTTTGCTAGCTAGAATGTCCAGTTTGGCTTCTGAAGATTTCAGTTGCTCCTTTGCTATTTTCTTCCTTTCTTCTGCCTTGATCTTTGACCTTTTGATCAGAAAATTTTCTTCCACACTAATTACACTATCTTGCATCTTCTTGAGTGTAGTAGTGTTCCTTTCTCTTAGTTGAAATGCCATCTCCGGATCAAAGGCATCTGGGTAGTGTAAAAGAGCTAAACTAGGGGGTGGTCTTATATCAATAGGCATGGAATTGTAAACTTGATTGAATCTGGTTGAAAATTTTAGCACTATTTCTCCTAGTTGTCTTTTCAAATGATCATACTCTTCTAGAATGAGGAAAATATTTCTCTTGATCTCCCATTTATTGAGGAAGATTTTTACAAACTACTGAAGATTGTGAATGCTTGTAGCTGACAAACTTTTGAACCATTCCTTAGCTCTACCTTGCAAAGATAAATCAAAAAGTCTAATGCAGACATCATCTTTCTCAGCCTCAAAAAGGTCAAGATAATTTTCAAAACCTTGTATGTGTTTTTCAGATGTGATATTACCATGTTCTCCATCAAATCTGGGAAGATGTTTGTAATAATTGGCAGGGAAATCATGGAGTATAGGGGGTAAGATAAGAGGCTTGTATCTATCTGGAATATTTACAGGTGTAGGAGTATGTACAAGGGCTTTGAAACTAGGCTTGATCTCTTGAGGTTCCTCAATTTGAATTTGATCAACATGAGTTTCAACAATATGGTCTTGGCCAGATTCACAAAGAGAGAGGAAATAATTAAAAATAAAACCTATTATGTCTTGGATGAAATTCCAACTTGCACACCTGATCTTTTCAGTTTGTTTTATCATGTTTCACATTCTTTCTCCAATGGAGTCTTTGAATTGGAACTGATCTGGAGATGATTGGAGTCGTCAGGTGGATGATTCAGCCTTCTTGTGTCTAATCATTGTCCACCATCAGTAATCATATCTGGAACTTGATATGCTTTCTGAGGAACAATCCCTAGTATGGTCACCACTATGTTAGCACTCTGTAATTTGCCCAAGGCTGAGGAGGCAATCACTGAGGTAACATCAAACCACTTGGAGTCCTGGATCTAGCCCTCCAAGACTCATAGAGGGCTCTCTCTGACTGATCTAGCTTTGTTTATGATAGATTTTAGGCTAATTATTACTGTACAGAGGTTTGATTTTTTAAATGGTTGGCTGGAACAAGAAGGGAGGGCCATTGGGTAATGGAGTCACAGTTCAGAATGGATCAAAACCAGATCATAACAAGCTAATATTGCAGGGCAAGGTAGGAAAATTCACTGGATCCTCAAAATTCAATGCATGGAGGAGATGAAATAGGTCTAGGATTCCAATTAAAAATAGAGCAATCAAGAATTTTGAATTCAATCTTCAGTGGAAAACACAGAAATCGTTCCAAGCCAGAGACAGTGCAAATTAAAACAAATTCTACTCTTAACCTTCCGAGAACAATTCAGAAACATAAGAGGTAATAGTGATAACAAAAATAACAAGTTTACAGAGACATAAAAACTTCACCAATGAAATTTGTCACAAGAATCCTGAAATGGTCACATTGTATCACTGGAAATCTCATGCATGGAGGCTTTGTGAGCTATTTTACAAAAACTAAATCATGGTCCCCAACTGATCAACCATTGTACATTTGAATTATAAAAATATATATAAATATTATGTCCCAAGATTAGGAGGTTGAATTCAACAACCTCAACCAAAAATAGAAACAAGTCTCTGAAAATATTGAACTGTCTACCATGAAAGACGGGCCGAACTGTTGAAAATAAGGCTCAACTCAGACATTTGTATCTCCCAAATGTGACAGTTGTGTGAAAACTTAAATATTTTATTGTAGATGAGTCCTTCTTGAACAAAAACCTCTTTCGATTTTTCTAACTTCATCTCCAACTCAACAAAACATCCACTGCAAGATCATGACCAAAACAGGGAAAAATGGAAGCTTGAAAAATAAGGCTTAGAGATGGCTTTGATTCTCCCAACTGCTAACACTTGTGTAAATTATGGGAGAGGTTATTGTTCTTCAACACATTTTGAACAAAAACCTCTCTCGGATTTTCAAATTTCATTCCTGTTTTCCCGAAATCGTTCTCGGAAAACAGGTGGTCAAAACTGGCGAAAACGATTTGTTTATTTTATTTTGGGGAAAACGGTTTTGGAGGAGGGAAAGTGGTTTTCGAACCCCCCTGGGGTGGTAAGTGGTATTTGGGGGGGGGGG